>SJYX01005824.1:426456-441129 GCA_006410675.1 Oreotragus oreotragus | reverse complement strand
GTGTGCTGTGATTCATGGGGTCGCAAAAAGTTGGACATGACTGAGTGACTGAACTGAACTGAATAAAATGAGAAACACCTTGTGTATTCATGTAGCAAAGATTATCATTGCTTAAGCTGCAAGCAGAATTTAAAAGAACTCTCCTTCTGCCAATAATCTGAATAAACTGAATGGAATTTTGTCAAAATAGTTGGTAACAAACAGTGAGTTTTGAAAAATATTCCAAAAGACTCACTTGAAAAAATGTGTAGGTTAATAACTGCTTAAGAGTTTTCCACTTCTGCAAAGCATAGCTGTGACATCTACTGTAGACTGTTATTCAGTGTTTCTTTTTTATTTTAGACAATTAGGAAATATTACTACTGCTAATAACAATATTAATTAATCTTTAATGTCTCATGTATTTGGTACCAAGAACAATGGGATTCTTAAGAAATATAAGATTTAATTTCTGCCATGTGGGTTCTGTTCATGATTATGGTATGAACACATGCCATGCATAAGATATTTACACACATAATAATACATCATGTGAGGGGTACAGTAATGCTTTTAGAAATATTTGAAGGAGAAACAGACAGTCATGCTTGAAAGAGGTCACAGTGAATGCTGAAAATTGCAGAGATTCATTAGACTTAAACAGTAAGGAGGCATATCCTAGAGACAGATGTAAAATGGTTACTTGATAGTCATGTTACACGACCTTGATGGAAACAACTGGTTCATTTAGGAAATGGTGAGACGTGCATCACTTCATGGCACATAGATGGGGAAACAATGGAAATAATGACAGACGTTATTTTCTTGGGCTCCAAAATCACTGCAGATGGTGACTGCAGCCAATAAATTAAGACACTTGCTCCTTTGATTGACTACACCAAAGCTTTGACTGTGTGGACCACAACAAACTGGAAAATTCTTAAACAGATGGGAAACCAGATCACTTGACCTGCCTCTGGAGAAACCTGTATGCAGGTCAGGAAGCAACAGTTAGAACTAGACATGGAACAACAGACTGATTCCAAATCAGGAAAGGAGTAAGTCAAGACTATTTTGTCATCCAGCTTATTTAACTTATATGCAGAGTACATCATGAGAAATGCTGGGTTGGATGAAGCACAAGCTGGAATCAAGATTGTCAGGGGAAATATCAATAACCTCAGATAAGCAGATGACACCACCCTTATGGCAGAAAGTAAAGAGGAACTAAAGAACCTCTTGATGAAAGTGAAAGAAAAGAGTGAAAAAATTGGCTTAAAACTCAACACTCCGAAAACTAAGATCATGGCACCTGGTCCCATTACTTCATGGTAAATAGATGGGGAAACAGTTGAAACAGTGTCAGACATTATTTTGGGGGGCTCCAAAATCAAGGCAGATGGTAACTGCAATAATGAAATTAAAATACACTACTTGGAAGGAAAGTTATGACCAACCTAGATGGCATATTCAAAAGCAGAGATATTACTTTGCCAACAAAAGTCCATATAATCCAGGCTATGTTTTTTCCAGTAGTCATGTATGGATGTTAGAGTTGGACTATAAAGAAAGCTGAGAACAGAAGAATGGATGCTTTTGAACTGTGATGTTGGAAAAGACTTGAGAGATCCTTGGACAGCATGGAGATCCAACCAGTCCATCCTAAAGGAAATCAGTCCTGAATATTCATTGGAAGGATTGATGCTGAAGCTGAAACTCCAATATTTTTGCCACCTGATTTGAAGGACTAACTCATTGGAAAAGACCCTGCTGCTGGAAAAGATTTAAGGCAGCAGGAGAAGGGGACAACAGAGGATGATGTGATGGTTGGATGGCATCACCAACTTAATGGACATGAGTTTGATTAAACTCCAGGAGCTGGTGATGGACAGGGAGGCCTGACATGCTGCAGTTCATGAGGTCACAGAACTTCAGACAGGACTGAGCAACTGAACTCAACTGCTCTTTGGAACAAAAGTTATGACTAACTTAGCATATTAAAAAGCAGAGACATTACTTTGCCAACAAGGGTCCATCTGATCAAAGCTATGGTTTTTCCAGCAGTTGTATATGGATACGAGAGTTGGACTATAAAGAAAGCTGAACACCAAAGAATTGATGTGTTTGAACTGTGGTGTTGGAGAAGACTCTTGAGAGTCCTTTGGACTGCAAGGAAATCAAACCAGTCAATCTTAAAGGAAACCAGTCCTGAATATTCATTGGAAGGACTTATGCTGAAACTCCAATACTTTGGGCACCCGATGTGAAGAACTGACTCATTTGAAAAGACCCTGATGCTGGGCAAGATTGAAGGCAGGAGGAGATGGGGATGGCAAAGGATGACATGGTTGGATGGTAACACCATCTTGATGGACATGAGTTTGAGTAAGCTCTGGGAGTTGGTGATGGACAGGGAAGTCTGGTGTTCTGCAGTCCATAAGATTGTCTAGCGTCAAACATGACTGAGTGACTGAACTGAACCAAAACATGCATCATGGAGGTCAACTGAGGTCATATTGCCAAAGATATGTAAGCCAGACTCAGGAGTTTAGACTTTTGAAAACCATAGAAACTACTGGAATGTAGAAGAAATTTTTGAATTTCAATTAGAAATTTCCAGTAATTGAAAACTGCCTAACTTTACATAGCCTGTATATTTTTATTTGAGTTCATGCAAATATGACAAAAGTAGACTCTTCTTCTATGATTCTTCAAAGTTCCCTTCACAATCTGTTTATATTTGTGTCTATCAGTTTGTTTTACAAATTGTTGTACACTTACCCTAGCATTCTCCATTATCTGACATTTAACAGGCACTCAATAGATTTGTTAGGAGAGTAGATCAAAACAACTCATACTAAATTTCAAGGTTTTGCTTTGTGAATGCAGACAGTTCTTAAATAATCCTTAGGTCACATATATCTTCAATGAGTGTATTAGAACATTTTTCAAAAAGTTTTGAAGGGTAATGCTTAAGCAAGAATTTTAGTTCTAGGAGTCCATAAGAGTCTAGGAATAGGTCAAATAATTTATAACAGTATTTAGGGGCAGAATTGGGGCTATATCTTCAATTTTCCAAAAAGAGAAAACTTGGTAATGCTAAAGAAATTTTCATCATTTTCAATGACCAACTCATGTCTCTTTCAGTGAGCTTTCAACTGGTTTCCAGCTGCCAGATCTGTGTCTCTGTTTCTGTGTATAACTGTTTCCCTCTTCAGGGAACACTTTTCCACTTGTGTTAATGGCTATCTAAAAGTGCCAAAAAAGTAACACCCATGTTAGTAGTCAAGAAGCAATGACTAAAAGTTGATATATAAACACCCCATTTAGATTTGTTAGGAGAGTAGATCAAAACAACTCATACTAAATTTCAAGGTTTTGCTTTGTGAATGCAGACAGTTCTTAAATAATCCTTAGGTCACATATATCTTCAATGAGTGTATTAGAACATTTTTCAAAAAGTTTTGAAGGGTAATGCTTAAGCAAGAATTTTAGTTCTAGGAGTCCATAAGAGTCTAGGAATAGGTCAAATAATTTATAACAGTATTTAGGGGCAGAATTGGGGCTATATCTTCAATTTTCCAAAAAGAGAAAACTTGGTAATGCTAAAGAAATTTTCATCATTTTCAATGACCAACTCATGTCTCTTTCAGTGAGCTTTCAACTGGTTTCCAGCTGCCAGATCTGTGTCTCTGTTTCTGTGTATAACTGTTTCCCTCTTCAGGGAACACTTTTCCACTTGTGTTAATGGCTATCTAAAAGTGCCAAAAAAGTAACACCCATGTTAGTAGTCAAGAAGCAATGACTAAAAGTTGATATATAAACACCCCATTTCCTTCAACTCTTAGTGAAAAGGGAGTTTCTTCCTGGGTTAATCTCCAGTTGGTTCTCTGATGGATAGCTTAATAATACACATATTACTAGATGTCTTCTTATAACACTTCCCTACTCTCCTATTCACATGTCATTGGACCTCAAAGTTAATTGATTTGTGCTCAAATATTTGTTTGAAGGTTTATCCTTTGTAAGACCAAATTAATACACCAAATTGATCAAATTTGATCTAATTTTCCCTTCTGGGCTAGTTCAGGAGATTCACATCTAAACCATGAATTGAAAATGCAATAGCCATTGGTAATTCATGATGTTCTGGATTCCACTTCAACCCTCTCTGCTGTAAGGAATCTTGGAGTCTCTAGTTAAAATGAATATATTATGTTCCTTCCTTCATCAAAGTGAGGACTTAGACAAATCCCAAATCACTACTTCACAGAAAAAATGTTAAAACTAACATAGGAATATGATCTTCAGATATTACATGAAACATTGAAATTTTGTGACATTACATGAATATTTACTCTGAAGAATAGGCCACATTGATGATTATACACACACACACACACACACACACATATATATATATATATAAATAATGTGCCTCCAAGTGCTAATGAGCATTGGGGAAAGGACGATGAACACCAAACTAAACTGGACTGGAAAATAGAAATCATAAGAAAATCTTATAGTTACGTATGATTTTTGGAGGTTAATATTCCCATACCCACTATGAATTCTGGGTGTTGAATTCTGCATATTTTTTCTGTATCTAAAAATTTTCAGATTTACTATCCAGAGATTAGAGTTGATCAAAATAATAGCATCAGGTCACAATTCATGAATTCTCCATTATAAAATCTGAAAGAATTAAGATGGTTCAAGATAGTTCAGAATGCTTGTAAATATCCCCAGATTCCATTTAAATAACAGATTGGAAATGTTTCAGTTAAGTTCAGTTCAGTCACTCAGTTGTGTCCGACTCTTTGCAACCCCATGAATTGCAGCAGGCCAGGCCTCCCTGTCCATCACCAACTCCCGGAGTTCACTCAGACTCACATCCAATGAGTCAGTGATGCCATCCAGCCATCTCATCCTCTGTCAACCCCTTCTCCTACTGACCCCAATCCTTCCCAGCATCAGAGTCTTTTCCAATGAGTCAACTCTTCACGTGAGGCGGCCAAAGTACTGGAGTTTCAGCCTTAACATCATTCCTTCCAAAGAAATCCCCGGGCTGATCTCTTTCAGAATGGACTGGTTGGATCTCCTTGCAGTTCAAGGGACTCTCAAGAGTCTTCTCCAACACCACAGTTCAGAATCATCAATTCTTCTGTGCTCAGNAGGCAACAGAAATAGATTGGAGGATATATACTGTGTTCTTGGACTGCAATAATCAATATTATTAAAACGCAATCATACCCAAGGCAATCTATGGATTCAGTGCAATCCTGTCAAATAAATGGGTTGGCCAAAAGTTCATTTGGGTTTTCTATAACATCTAGTTATGTGAAAAATGCCATGGGTATCAGGTTAGCCAAAAAGTTCATTCAGGTTTTTCAAACTGAATGGCATTTTTCACATAACTAAAACAAATAATTTAAAATCTGTACAGAAGTGCAAAAGATCCCAGATAGCCAAAATAATCTTGAGAAAAAAGAATAGAGCTGGAGGAATCACTCTCCATGACTTGCACCCATGCAACAATGTATGCCAAGCTTGTGAACTAACAATGTGAATGGACATGCGAGTGCACATTTGCCTCTTTGAAAGTTTGCACCTTGAAGGTGTGAATGTAGGAGACTTACTGTGATGGAAATAAAAGCAAAAATAAATGGGACATAATTAAACAATACATTTTGCACAGCAAAGGAAACCTAAACAAAAAGATACCTACACAGCAGGAGAAAATATTTGCAAATGATGTATCAGACAACGGATTAACTTCCAAAATATACAGACAGCGTATACAGTTCAATTAAAAAAAAAATCAAACAATTCAATCAAAAAATGGGCAGAAAACCTAAATAGGAATGTTTCATTTTTCCAAAGAAAACATACAGATGGCCAAAGGGCAATGAAAAGATGCTCAACATTGGTAATTATTCAGTTCAGTTCAGTCGCTCAGTCGTGTCCGACTCTTTGCGACCCCATGAATCNTCAAGACTGGTCCCTAGTGCCAAAGCTAAATCTTATTTGGAGATTATGAATCTGACATCATTCACTGTAAGCTTTCAATATGTAAGAATCCATTGTCAAATTCAGGGCTATAAAGACTTATGCCTATGTTTTCTTCTAATAGTTTTATGATTTGGGCTCATATAGATGTTGCTGATCCAGTTTTAGTTAATTTTTGTTTATAAAGTGAAGAGTTGAATGCCATCATTTGCAATTAAATATCCAATTGCCCTAGCACTATTTGTTGATAAAACTGCATTTTGATTCATATGCCAAGTTTGAGAACTGATTCTTGGAAATCAAGAATTAAAGCTGTTTTGCTTCTAAGGAATACTTTAATCACCAAGTAGGTCATATTGACAGACATTTAATACAATAACTATATAATTCAATAGCCATTTAGTTAATCACCTAATTTTTTGTGTGTGATTTTCCCCAAACAGATCACTGGAGAGCTTTGAAATATAGAACCACAAAGTGTTTCTGTAGTCACAAATGTGTGATTATTCAGCGGTTAGAAAAAAAGAGGGGAAAAAAAAGAAAAACTTTAAAGGAGAGAGTAAATGATCTCAGTAGCCAAGTAGGAGATATGGGACAGAAGTTCTAGCATTGACATTTGGAAAGGAAAGCCTTCCCAGTTGTCAATGGGCTGTCACTCTTATTTTAATAAGAAGGGCATATAAAAATTGGTCTTTCTATTCTGGTTTCCTCGGTGTGTATGCCCAGCAGTGGGATTGCTGGGTCAAAACTGGAACCCATTATACAGAGTGAAGTAAGCCAGAAAGAAAAACACCAATACAGTATACTAACACATATATATGGAATTTAGAAAGATGGTAATGAGGACCCTGTATGCAAGACAGCAAAAGAGACACAGATGTGTAGAGCAGACTTTTGGACTCTGAGGGAGAGGGAGAGGGAGAGGGTGGGATGATTTGGGAGAATAGCATTGAAATATGTATACTATCATGTAAGAAACAAATCACCAGTCTATGTTCGATGCAGGATGCAGGACGCCAGGGGCTGGTGTATGGGGATGATCCGGAGGGATGATGTGGGGTGGGAGGTGGGAGGGGGGTTCATGTTTGGGAGTTTGTGTACACCCATGGCAGATTCATGTCAATGTGTGCCAAAACCAATAGAGTACTGTAAAGTAAAATAAAGTAAAATGGAAGCTCTAAAAATAAATAAATAAATAAATAAATAAATAAATTTTTAAAAGAGCATTGAAAGTGAAAGTGTTAGTCATTCAGTCACCTCTGACTCTGTGACCCCATAGACTATATAGCCCACCAGGCACTTCTGTCCATGGATAACATATGCTTTATCAGTGAGCCTTTCAAATATCTAATTTAAGACTTGAAAAAGTAGTATATTGTTGAAGTTTAATGTTAAAATTTTATTGTGCCCTTGCTCTCAACTGTCCATTCATTCATTCACTTATTCAACAAATATTTGTCAGGCTTACAACATGCTAGACTCTGTTTTGGGTGCAAGGGGTACAGGTTAGACAAAACCCTTGCCTTCCAAGGCTTCATACTCCAGCAGGCAATAGATGAACAAGTAAAATGGGAAACATGTTAGTGCTGAAAACTAAGGAGAATAATAAAGAAAGGAAGAGGTAGAAGTGAGAGTAAGGGGTTGCGGTTTGAGACAGCATACCCGAGGAAAAATCTGATGATACAATGGCATTTAAGTAAAAACTTTAAGGCAGCGATGGACTGAGCCATGTGAAACCTGGAGGAGAAGGAAGTCAAGCACAAAGGCTGAGGTGAGGGTGTGCCTGGTGTGTGTGAAGAACATCAAAGTGGTTGGTGAGTTGTCTAGGGTGAAGGTAGTGAAGGGATGGGTGGGGTGGTAGAGAGGTGATGCGGGCAGATTCTAAGGGTTCTGTAGAACTTGGTAAGTACATTGGCTTTCACTTGAGGGCTTCCCTGGTGGCCCAGAGGGTAAAGCATCTGCCTGCAAGGTGGGAGACCCAGGTTCGATCCCTGGGTTGGGAAGATCCCCTAAAGAAGGAAATGGCAACCCACTCCGGTAGTCTTTCCTGAAAACTCCCATGGACAGAGAAGCCTGGTAGGCTACACTCCGTGGGGTCACAAAGAGCTGGACACGACTGAGTGACTTCACTTCACTTCACCAAGCATCATGGGGAACCACTGGAGGGTTTTGAGCACAGGAATAGTGGACATACTTTTAGTATTTATAGGACCACTCTGGCTGCTTGGTGAGAACAGACCACTAGACCACTTAGAAGGCCAGTGCAACAGCCTGGCAGCCAGGAAGAGATGATGATGTCTGGGATTCAAGTAGGAACAGTGTGGAGGTGAAGACTGGATGCTGGCGAGAGTCTGAAAGAAGAGCCACCCTGATCTGTTGATGGATTAGATATGGGCTGTGAGAGAACATCGAGCATAAAGGATGTTTGTTGGGTGGGAGACTATGGGAGGAGCAGGTGTGGGAGAAGAGGGAAGCTCAGCATTAGTCCTGTTAAAATTGGGTGTGTATGTCAAGTAGATGGTTTAGCTGTGTGTAGGTGTGTGCATGCGTGTGTGCTCAATCGCTCATTCATGTGGGACTCTCTGTGACCCCAGGAACTGTGTAGCCCGCCAGCCTCTTCTGTCCATGGGATTCTCCAGGCAGGAATACTGGAGTGGGTTGCCATGTCCTCTTCCAAGGGATCATCCTGACAGGGATCAAACCCACATCTCCTGCGTTGGCTGGTGGATTGAGCCACCGGGGAAGCAGGTAGTCAGCTGCATGAGGCTGAAGAGTTGACTCATTGGAAAAGACTCTGAGGCTGGGAGGGATTGGGGACAGGAGGAGAAGGGGACGACAGAGGGTGAGATGGCTGGATGGCATCACTGACTCAATGGACGCGAGTCTAAGTGAACTCCGGGGGTTGGTGATGAACAGGGAGGCCTGGCATGCTGTGATTCATGGGGTTGTAAAGAGTCGGACGTGACTGAGTGACTGAACTGAACTGAACTGAACTGATGGTTTACCTCGAGGTTTTTCCAGTCTGCTCATGTATCTGGTAGTAGAGCTATTGTAAATTAGGAGTGAGGCAGCTGCTTCCTCAAAAAAAGACAGTCTAACAACTGCTTAAAGGTCAAGTTTCCTTTTCATAAAGAATAATTATTATGCAAGTGCATTTCTTAAATTCTCAACTTCATAGCAGGCCACCCCCAGCCAGTTGAATCACAAAAAATTCTCTTTTTCTTTATTATTTCTTTATTAGTGAAGTCTGTTTACTAACACAGCCAAATTAGCATCTACAACTTCAGTTATCGATATAAAGATCTATGACATGGTTACAGCCTCTTTGTCCATGATGCAATAATTTTGCCCTAGTTCATATGACTTCTTAACAGAAACTGTGAAGGGCTGTTCTTTGGGTTTCTGCAGAGTTTTGACAAACCCACTAATTGAAATATAATCAGCACCAAACAACTTGTCATGCATTGGAGAAGGAAATGGCAACCCACTCCAGTATTCTTGCCTGGAGAATCCCAGGGATGGGGGAGCCTGGTGGGATGCCGTCTATGGGGTCACACAGAGTTGGACACGACTGAAGTGACTTAGCAGCAGCAGCAGCAGCAGCAACTTGTCAGGAAAAGTGTTTTGTTCTAAACTGAGCCAGGAAGGGCACCAAATGTGGGCATCTGAGGTGGCTGAGAATTCACACTCAGAAACATCAGAGAACCTGGGCCCAGCCCTTGTGATAAGACACAGCACCAAATGACCGCCTGGCTATCTTGGAGAGTGGATTTTTTTCTTTTGTGTATGATAGGAGGTTGATGGATTGTGTCTGTTGCAGACACACAAGGAGAAAAGGTGACTCAAATCCCAAAATAGCCCTTTTGAATGCATTAAGAGAAAACATCTCTGACACAGACAGGAAGAAAGGGAAGAGGGGGCAGGAATCAGTGACAAAATGTTCATAGTGTGCTGGTCACCAGCATTGATTCACATGAAGTTATTGTCCTCTGCTAAGAATGACACTGTCCTTTGCTTTTATGTTAAATTAGAAAACCCTCTAAAACTGTACAATTACCTGAAGATTAAATTGATTATTCATTATCTTATTTTAACAACATACTTGGTAAGTGTTTCCTGTCATTTCTTGATCAGTTCACACCCGGTTGGGGTTTGGAGTGGGTCATATGCACAATTCGTTTTGATAATGTGGTGGTTATATATCTGAATTCTCCTTAAAAGTAAGAATATCAATATTGAAGTGAGAAAAGGAAAAAATCTCATATAAGTTTACTTTAAATAGACAAACAATATCTGAAAGAAACTTTAAGGGGAGAAATTATCCCATTCACAAGGCAGCAAAACCCATTACATATCTCAAATTAAGCTCAACAGGCAATGTGCAGGAAATTTGCAAAGAAAATCCAACAAGTAGTAAAGGACATGAAAGGAGACCTAGTAAATAGGCAGAAAGACTATAAATTTGATGCAGTTTTAATAAAAATCCCAATAAAGTTTCTTTTATTTTCCTGGAACATTTCTTGTTTATTTAAGAATTTGTCAAGAATAGTGAGAAAAAATAGAAAAAGACTATTGATGGAGACATGCCACATATTAAATGTACCATGAAACTATAATAATTAAAACTGTACACTGTCAGCACATACTGAAAATTTAGACCAATAGAACAGATTTGAGAAATATACCTAACTTTATATTAAAATTTCATATATGACAAACCCATGATTTAAAATCAATGGAAAAATGATTTTTAAATAAACAGTTTTAGGGACAACTATCTATACGTCTGGGAAAAGGCTAAAAGTGAATATACGCAATAATCCTCTTAACAGAAAGGTGACTCAAAGACAAACATAAAAAAATGAAACATAGGAATTCTAGAAGCAGACATTAAGATTTGTTTATAATTTGAAATGGTGGAAGCCTCTCGAAGCAAGAAAACATACCCAGAAGCCATAAAGTTAAAGGTTAATAAATTTTACTACCTAAAAATTAAATTTTATACACAGAAAAATATCATTGTAAATATAGTCAAAAGACAAATGACCAACCAGAAAAACATTTTTAAAATATATTACTGACAAATGATTAATTTTCTCAATATATGAAGAGTTCTTTCAATGTTATAAGAAATAGGAACATGAATTCATGTTCAAAAATCAAGCTTTATAAATACATGAAAAGACTCCCACTCTCACTAATAATAAAAGAAACCCACTTTAACAGATAACATTTTTCAATTTTCAGATTGAGAAAGAAAAAAAAATATGAGACAGAATCTAAGCACTTTTTCACTGTAGATAGGAGTACACAATTGGTTTGACCTTGCTATGATCTGATTGTGGCCTCCCAAAATTCATGTTGAACTCTAAATGCCCATGTGGTGGTATTAGGAGGTATGGTTTTGGGGACATGATTAGGTCATGAGAGTGGCACCTTCTTGAGTGGTATTAGTGTCCTTATAAAACAGGATCCAAAGAGCTCCCTTGCCCACTTCTGCCATGTGTGAATACAATGAGAAGTCTCTAACAAGGAAGAGGGCCTCACCTGAACATGATGAAAGTTAATCTTGGACTTTCCAGCCTCCAGAACTGTGAGCCATACATTTCTGTTGTTTATAAGCTACCTAGTTGAGACATTTTGTCATAGCAGCCTGAATGGAGTAAGGCAGCCCTCCTTAGAGGACAGTTCGGTAGTATCTACCAAATACAGGTACATATACTCTTTTGCCTTTTCATACTGTTCATGGGGTTCTCAAGGCAAGAATACTGAAGTGGCTTGCCATTCCCTTCTCCAGTGGACCACGTTCTGTCAGACCTCTCCACCATGACCCGCCCGCCTTGGGTTGCCCTGCAGGCATGGCTTGGTTTCATTGAGTTAGACAAGGCCCTGGTCCTAGTGTGATTAGATTGACTAGTTTTCTGCGAGTATGGTTTCAGTGTGTCTGCCCTCTGATGCCCTCTTGCATCACCTACCATCTTACTTGGGTTTCTCTTACCTTGGGCGTGGGTTGTCTCTTCACGGCTGCTCCTTACCTTGGACGAGGGGTATCTCCTTACCGCCGCAGTTCCTGACCTTCAGCGTGGGACAGCTCCTCTAGGCCCTCCTGCGCCTGCGCAGCCCCTGCTCCTCGGGTTGCTCCTCCCGGCCGCCGGCCGTGGCCTCGGGCGTGGGTGGCTTCTCCCAGCTGCCGCCCCTGGCCTCGGGCTCAGGGTGGCTCCTCCGGGTCACCACCCCTGGCCTNCGCTGCTCCTTACCTTGGACGAGGGGTATCTCCTTACCGCCGCAGTTCCTGACCTTCAACGTGGGACAGCTCCTCTAGGCCCTCCTGCGCCTGCGCAGCCCCTGCTCCTCGGGTTGCTCCTCCCGGCCGCCGGCCGTGGCCTCGGGCGTGGGTGGCTTCTCCCAGCTGCCGCCCCTGGCCTCGGGCTCAGGGTGGCTCCTCCGGGTCACCACCCCTGGCCTCGGGCGCGAGGTGGCTTCTCCCGGCCGCCCCTGGCCTCGGATGAGGGGTAGCTCCTCCCGGCCGCCACTGACCTCAGACACAGGGTAGCTCCTCTCGGCCGTTCCTGCGCCGTTGCAGCCTGGCACTCTAGGTTGCTGCCCCTGACCTCGGACGTGGGGTAGCTTCTCTCGCCCCGGCAGGCTCTCGCAGCCGCCCGCGCTGAGTGCGCTGGCCCGGCTCTCGCAAGCGGCGCGCGCTGAGTGCGCCAGCAGAGAAATGCAAATCAAAGCCACATCATTGTAGCTCTATCACCTCATACCAGTCCAGACGGCCATCATCAAAAAGGCTAACTAATAAGTGTTGGAGAGAATATGGAGAAAAGGAAAGCCTCCTTCAGTGTAGGTGGGAATGTAAATTGTGCAGCCACTATGGAGGTTCCTTAAAAAGCTAAAAATAAAGTTACCATATGACCTGGCAATCCTACTCCTGGGTATGTATCCGGAAAGGACAAAAACTCTAATTTGAAGAGATACATGCATCCCAATGCTCATAGCAGTACCATTATTATATCAGTTCAGTCACTCAGTCATGTCCGACTCTTTGCGACCTCATGAATTGCAGCACGCCAGGCCTCCCTGTCCATCATCATCTCCCGGAGTTCACTCAGACTCACGTCCATCGAGTCGGTGGTACCATCCAGCCATCTCATCCTCTGTCGTCCCCCAGACATGGAAGCAACCTAATGTCCCCAACAGATGAATGGATAGAGAAGACGTGATATAGATATACATGATGGAATATCACTCAGCCATAAAAAATGAAATAATGCCATTACCGTAACATCAATGGATCTAGAGATTATCACACTAAGTGAAATGTCAGACAAATATCACATGATACCACTTATATGTGGAATCTAAAGAAATGATACAAATGAACTTATTTATAAAACAGAAATAGACTCACAGACATTGAAGACAAAGGCACGGTTAGCAAAGGGGAAAGGGCAGGAGGGGGGAGGCGTGAATTAGGAGTCTGAGATGAATGATATGCCTACTATAGGTAGAAGAGAAAAACAACAAGGTCCTACTGTATTGCACAGCGAACTGTGTTCAATATCTTATAATAACCTGTAATGGGAAAAATCTGAAAAAGAATATGATATAAACACATATATGAATCACTTTGCTGTACACCTGAAAGTAACAACGCTGTAAGTCAACTATATCTCAATAATNCTTGTGGGACACTACTACTAATTGCCCCCAAAGAGAAGCCAAAGTTAAAAACTAAACTCATAAATTTCAATCATGTTCTTAGCAGGAAACAAATCTTTTCAGAGAGTTTTATGAAGGAAGCACAATTGACCCTTGAACAACACTGATTTGAACAGTGTGTTTCCACTTATCGTGATTTTTTTCAATAAATATATACTACAGTGTTACACAGGCTTCCCAGGTGACACTAGCAGTAAAGAACCCCCCTACCCCTCAGTTAGTGCAGGAGATGTAAGAGACATGAGTCCTGTCCCTGAATCAGGAAGATCCCCTGGAGGGCATGGCAACCCACTCCAGTATTCTCTCCTGGAGAATTCCTTGGACAGAAGAGCCTGGTGGGCTACAGCTCATAGGGTCACTAAGAGTCAGACATGACTGAAGTGACTTAGCATGCATGCACAGTGTTATACAGTCTACACTTAGTTGAATCTGTGAATGCGGGTACCACGCTATGAAGGATAGACTGCAGTGTTTACAGATTTTCAATTGCAGGACTAACAGTGGTGGTGGTGATGTCAGGTGTCAGTGCCCCGAATGCTCATGTTTTTTTAAGGGTCAACTGTGAATATAGAGGTCAGTGTTGGGTTAAGGAAACCAACAAAGGATGTGAAAATACCAGGAGCAACATTAGGGAGATCTTATGAGTCCTAGATTTATTATTCCTCATTGCAAGAGCAGTGTAAATGCTTACTGGCCAAAGAAAGGCAATGCCAAAGAATGCTCAAACTACCACACAATTGCACTCATCTCACATGCTAGTAAAGTAATGCTCAAAATTCTCCAAGCCACGCTTCAGCAATATGTGAAGCGTGAACTCCCTGATGTTCAAGCTGGTTTTAGAAAAGCAAGAGGAACCAGAGATCAAATTGCCAACATCTGCTGGATCATGGAAAAAGCAAGAGAGTTCCAGAAAAACATATATTTCTGCTTTATTGACTATGCCAAAGCCTTTGACTGTGTGGA
>SJYX01005824.1:391306-412189 GCA_006410675.1 Oreotragus oreotragus | reverse complement strand
CTAGAGGAGAACATAGGCAAAACACTCTCTGACATAAATCACAGCAGGATCCTCTATGATCCGCCTCCCAGAATACTGGAAATAAAAGCAAATATAAACAAATGGGATCTAATTAAAATTAAAAGCTTCTGCACAACAAAGGAAACTATAAGCAAGGTGAAAAGACAGCCCTTGGAATGGGAGAAAATAATAGCAAATGCAGCAACTGACAAACAACTAATCTCAAAAATATACAAGCAACTTATGCAGCTCAATTCCAGAAAAATAAATGACCCAATCAAAAAATGGGCCAAAGAACTAAATAGACATTTCTCCAAAGAAGACATATGGATGGCTAACAAAGCACTTCTTAGAAGAAACATACATGCCGGGAGCCAGCACGAGGAGTCCCGCCCACGGCAAAGGTCATGAGGTTAAGAGGCCCAACAGGCAAAGGCGAGTCGGGCCTTAAGGGAGCCTCGCTGGATCTGCTCGTGCATCTGCCCCCAAACCAGAGTCTCCCTGCCTTACTGTGTTATGCTTTCCACCTACTCTTCTGACATTAACAGGGGGCTGTCCCCCCCCGCCCAACTTTTTCTAGAAAAAGTTAATTTAGAACTTTTAGATAATAAGTCTCCTGGGCCTAATAAGAGGGTTTCAATCCTAAAAACCCTCTGATGGCTTTCTAGCCTGCCTGACGGACTCTTACAGCTGTGCATGTGATTGTTTATGGCCTCCTGACCGCGAGAGGCACAGGAAGCTTAAAACATCCTAAGAATGTAGAGGCTTTTGAGGAGTCAAAATCATCAGAATAGGAATGATTAAGAGTTTCATTTGTTGAGCCAATACTTGCTGCCAAGTTTTCATATCTTTTATTTGTAGATATAGTTGGTATGTAGAAAGAAACAGGTAGTAGCCCTGGTATTTGCAACATTAGATCTTTGAGTTAAGTACTCTCTTTGTTGTAACCCACTGCACCTTTGTTCTACAGGAATAAAGTACTAACTTTATTTAGTACTTTGAGGGTGATGCAGATTAAAGAAAAAACACTTCAAGGGAAAGAGAGTTTTCTGGTTGATAAACATTTATCTAGGAAAAGAGCCATAAAAATGTTAACAGGCCCCTTAGCCAGAAGATGATGTAAAACCACCTAAGACCTTTTGCATATGGGAAGATACGCAAAAAGAAAGCCTGGTCTCAATAAGGATCAGGACTGCTGCACCTGCATAACTCTGCATATGCCATTATTCCTTTATGTACAACTTGGGGTATATAAGCTGCTTTTGAAAATAAAGTTGTGGATCTGGCACTGATGCTTGGCTCCCCCATGTCTTTCTTTTCTCCCTTTTCTGGCTGAATTCCCATCTGGAGCACAGAGACTCTCCGTGTCTACTTATTTGCCCTGGCTTCTAAGACCCACATGAGAGGGAGCCCAAGGCGGGGCACCCTCTGCTATTTAAGCGGGCACCAGTGGCCTATGTAGATGGTGCAAGTTCCTTGTCTTGGAACTTTATTGGTCTCCTGTGTAAACCAAGTTATTCAGCCTCTTTTCTCCACTAATTTTCCTACTACACTATTCTTTCCTAATCTCTCTTTATATCTCTGAGTAAATAAGTCTTTCCTTGCCGACTCTGTCCCCGCTTTGAATTCCCTGGACCCACTGGGGCTGGACCCCGGCACATATATGACAACATGAATCCAAAAAGTTCACTCTTGCACTCACTGATTGCCATGGGTGGGTCACCTGGAGACCTTGCCATCAAGTTTTAACAGAGCCTTAGACTCTGAGCTGACATNTGAGTAAATAAGTCTTTCCTTGCCGACTCTGTCCCCGCTTTGAATTCCCTGGACCCACTGGGGCTGGACCCCGGCACATATATGACAACATGAATCCAAAAAGTTCACTCTTGCACTCACTGATTGCCATGGGTGGGTCACCTGGAGACCTTGCCATCAAGTTTTAACAGAGCCTTAGATTCTGAGCTGACATTCTGTCCTGGTTGCCTTAGCTGTTGCTCAGATACCATTGAACTGGCCAATCAGTGCCCAGTCTCAGAAATCCAGGGAGATGAGAAGAAGATTTGTTCTGTCTTCCCCTCATGGAGGCCTGAGGGCAGGAAAATGCCATCCCATTGTTGGTTGAGCTCATAATCATTTCTGAGGTTCAGTTCAGTTCAGTCACTCAGTCGTGTCCGACTCTTTGTGACCCCATGAATCGCAGTATGCCAGGCCTCCCTGTCCATCACCAACTCCCAGAGTTCACTCAGATTCACATCCATCAAGTCAGTGATGCCAATCCAGCTATCTCATCCTCTTTCATCCCCTTCTCCTCCAGACCCCAATCCCTCCCAACATCAAAGTCTTTTCCGATGAGTCAACTCTTCGCATGAGGTGGCCAAAGTACTGGAGTTTCAGCTTTAGCATCATTCCTTCCAAAGAAATCCCAGAGCTAATCTCCTTCAGAATGGACTGGTTGGATCTCCTTGCAGTCCAAGGGACTCTCAAGAGTCTTCTCCAACACCACAGTTCAAAAGCATCAATTCTTTGGCGCTCAGCCTTCTTCACAGTCCAACTCTCACATCCATACATGACTACTGGAAAAACCATTGCCTTGACTAGACAGACCTTAGTTGGCAAAGTAATGTCTCTGCTTTTGAATATGCTATCTAGGTTGGTCATAAGTTTTTTTCCAAGGAGGAAGCGTCTTTTAATTTCATGGCTGCAGTCACCATCTGCAGTAATTTTGGAGCCCCCCAAAATAAAGTCTGACACTGTTTTCACTGTTTCCTCATCTATTTCTCATGAAGTGATGGGACCAGATGCCATGATCTTCATTTCCTGAAGTCAAATTTTCTTTTCTTAATTGTGCATTAAAAGATATTATCAAGTAATAATACTACCTAATACTGTTAATAGTATTAATACTCAAATACTATTAAAAGATATTATCAAGAAATATACTATCAAGAAAAGGGAGTATTTAAAGAAAAGGAGAAAATATTTGTAAATCATATGTTTGAAAAGGGTTTAATACTCAAAATTATATATATATATATATTTATAAGGGGTTTTGAATAGATGCTTTTCCAAGAAGATAAGCAAACGCCCAATAAGCATATGAGAAGATATTCAACGTCACTAATCATTGGAGAAATGCAGGTCAGAACTGCAATGAGATGTCAATTCACACCTAGTAGGAAGGCTATAATAATTTTCTAAAAGGGAAATGCTTTTTACATAGGAAGGTAAAGTGGTGTAGCTACAGGGTAGAATAGTTTGGCAGTTTCTCAAAAAGTTAAATACAGAATTGCTTTAAACCCCAGAAATTCTATTCCTAAGTATATACACATGAGAACTGAAAACAAAGACTGAAAGAGATACCTGTATCAATATTCACTGCAGCATTATTCACAATAGCCAAAAAGTGGAAGCCTTAAGTGTCATCAGTAGATGAATGGATAAACAATATGTGGTATATCCATATATATGATGCAATGTTGTTCAGACATAAGAAAGAATGAAATTCTGATGCAGGTACAACTTAGATGAACTATACTAAGTAAAACAAGCAAGACCAAAAAGATCTTCATTTATATTAAATATATAGAATAGACAAATTCATAGAGACAGAGAGTAGAGGTTACTAGGGATAGGAAGGAAGAGGAAATGGGGAGTCATTATTTAATAGGCACATAGTATCTCTTTGGGATGGTGGAACAGTTTTCAAAAGAGTAGTGATAGTTGTACAACACTGTGAATTTTGTTGTTGCTCAGTTGCTCAGTCGTGTCTGACTCTGGGACCCCATGGACTGAAATACACCAGGGTTCCTTGTCCTTCACTATTTCCCAGAGTTTGCTCAAAGTCATGTCCATCGAGTTGATGATGCTAAGTAACCATCTCATCCTCTCTTGCCCCCTTTGTGAACATAATGAATATAATGCCACTGAACTGCACACTTAAAATGGTTAAAGTGGCATAAAACTAGCTTTATGGTTTTGTATATATATATATATATATTTATAATAAAGTTAAAAATAAAAAAATCAATTCTTGGCACAAACTTAGAGGTATCTAGTAACAAAAGTTAGAACCCAGGCACTGTGATATACAAATATGCCATATATAGGGAGAAAGGTTGAGGTTTCTTGATAACTGAAAGCAGTGCAGTGTAGAAAGTTAGAATAGTAAGAAGGTGGATGTGGTGTCAAGCAGATCAGAATAGGGGTGGACCATCCATGAAACTGGCTCTTTTATTTAGTTACTATGTGACTTTGGACAAGCAATTTACTCTTTCTGAGCTTCAGTTTTCTCATGTAAAGTCTTTAATAATATCTCCTTCATAGGGCTATTTTGAGGAGCAAGTCTGCTACAAAATGTACATATATCGACCCTGGAGTTTTTATGTGATAAGTAGCCAATAAATTGCATTTATAACACACTTGATTGTGCTTCTCCATTTATTCTCTCTCCACTCACCACCCCTTAGGCAATACATCAAACTTTCTTTGGGATAGATCAATAATTTATTTTTTTACAGTTTTCTTACAGAGTTCTTACTTCTCATTTCATTTCTGTAATAATAAAAGAGAAAAATTATTAAGACTTAGAAAAAAAATTCTGATTTGTCTTTGGTGTCTGGGGAAGAATCATACACCTGCCTTTCTCCTGGCCCCTCACTCTCACTTCATGATGCACACCCAGCCCTTTTTCATTTCTCCTTTAATGTATTCCCAGAAAACGCAAACAAAGATGTTTGGCCATGAGCTACACATCCAAGGAATTGGCAGAAGGGTGCTAAAAGGGGGAGCATCAAGTTAATCTTCTTGAGTTATTATTCAACTCTAGTCTCCTGGAGTTCAGCTGATACTTGAGTTCTAGTCTTCATTCAATCCTATGAAAAGGGATTTTAAAAAATGCAAGGAAACTGGAGTTAAGTATCTTTTGACTCTAAACAAATTTACTGTTTGTTTCAGTATAGCAGGGCCAGAAAGGAGAGAGTTGAAAAATGTAGATATTTTGTTGAAACTTTAGCAGTGACACATGATGGGAATTTAGAATTTTTTACACTGTATTATAACCTTCTAATACTGTGTTATCTTGGCACATTAGTGGAGGTTGATGCTGAGACGCAGTATAAATGCTGAATTAATTAATTATAATCAGTGATATTGCAATGGGTTCCATATGACACCAAAGTCTTTGGTAGAATCTTGGTTGTGTACAGTTCTTAACTCCCCTTTTAGATTAGTTATCAGACAATATAGCTTATTTGTGCCCTAGAATTCCACTCAAGTGGTTCCCAACATTTCCAAATGGGAGTTTTAGAGCAATAATGCAACTAAAAGGAACTTGAACCAAGAGACTGAGACTCAAATTGTTCTTATTTTTCTGCAGCCTATCTGTATCCAAAAGTCTCACCTCAAGGAAGATAGTACATGTTAGACCAGCTCATCCAAACCCCAAAGATACAAACTTTCCTAATAGAACAAGAGGCTTACTGAAGGAGTCAGCCCTGTTGCTGCATCTTGGACACACTTTCAATTCCCTGGTCTGCAGTTTGCATTGTCCAGGAGATCATCTGTTTGTACCCCAAGATGCTAGACAAATGACAAGCAGACATGTTTGCATAATTCTCATTACCTTTACCATAGTTCAATGTAATTTCCCCAAATGTTTCATTTATTTTATTTCAGAGACTGTGACAGTTAGGATTTTTAAGTACAAGCTTGCATCTGTAATCCATTTATGAACCCTCTCCAGTGCAATTGTGAAGAGAGAGAGAAAAAAATGTTGGGAGGAGGAATTATTTGGAGTTAAAAAAAAAAAAAAAAGCATTGAAAAACAAGGAGAGGGGAGTGAGAGCACATCTGTTTTTGTAAGAAATCATGGAACCTGGCCCTTTTTCAGTGGGGTATTTTACTACCACATGGCTTTAATCCTACATCTGGGCCTGTTGTTTTATGAAATATTTCCCACAGATGATGTCAATTATAATTTTTGTCCTGGTCGTCAATTTACAGAGTTTTGGAATAAGACAAAATGAAACAACCAGAAAAAGAACAACTTATGTGGTCTACTCTCTGACAAAATTATAGCTGTGTGATACACATCTAAAATCAATAACTCCACTAACGATTAGCAGAGCACATTGCTTGGTTTATGAGCAGAGACGAGGCCCACCCCACACATATGTTTGGCACTGGATTGCATTTTTTGTTTGCTGTGTATTTACCAGCAGATGTTCAGTCGTTTATTTAACTTCTTCTGTGAGCCAGTAGTAGGCCTGTGTCTGTGCGACATTTATAAGTCATCTGCCAGCAATACAGGTGGAATGCTTTCATGAATCCTTTTTGTTCCTTATTCAGTGATGATCTATCAGAGAAATCAGGGGTAGTTCTTTATAGAGTTAGATGGTTATTAAGATGTGGAGCTCTGATCTTGTGTGTAAAGTTGAAGAAATTTGGATTCCTGCATATGGAATCAGAATCTTCTTTCAGAATCACTTTGAAAGAATCATTTGTGGTGTTCAACTTTAGCAGCTGGTTTGAGGGCAAGAGGTTTTGCTGAGAAACAAAGAAACTCCATTAGTCCTGAGTAGACCCAGAATTTTGACAAGAATGGTTTCTCTCTTTTCTTATAGGGACTTTTTCAATGGAAAGGGATAAACCAAATGATTTGAAAATTATTTCATAACTATAAGGTTTTTATAAGGAATAAGAAATCAGGTAACTGATAGTTTGAAAGTTCTTAGAAGGTGAAATCATGTTGAGGATGATTCTGCTTCTTTTCCTCTGCCAACATCAGAGTTAGCCTTGTAAGAGTAGCCAGTGTTCTAGCTATGAAAAGTTTTTAAATAAAAGAGAAAAATGGAGAAGAAAAAAAGAGTTCTAAAATATTTGAAATCCTCATGATTCCTTTATTATGTGTGTGATGTATCTTTATATAATTTTTGAATTTAATTTTGAAATTTTAATATTTAGTTTTAAAGTCCAAAAATTAATGACCATTGATGATGAAGAGTTTATAAACATAAATTATTTCATTTCTCACCGTGATACCTTTATTTTCTTATGAATTTCAAACTTGTCTTCTAGGATTTCCCATTTTGTCCACAACTGTGCCAGGTCTGAGTTCTAGANTAAAGTCCAAAAATTAATGACCATTGATGATGAAGAGTTTATAAACATAAATTATTTCATTTCTCACCGTGATACCTTTATTTTCTTATGAATTTCAAACTTGTCTTCTAGGATTTCCCATTTTGTCCACAACTGTGCCAGGTCTGAGTTCTAGAAGTGGAGAAGCCTGACATTGAAACTAAGTTGCCTGTGATTTATTGTAAGGTGTCACCAGGGGAAAGGAAAGGAAGGAAGAAGGATGGATATGGGTTAGGAGCTAAGCAATAGGAAGTATAATGTGCAATGTAGGTTCAGTCCAATCCCACTGGGAACCCTGCAGTGTCAATTGCATCACTGCATTGGTCCCACCTTGAGGCAAGGGATCAGAACAGGCATTGCTCTTGCAGAACAATCTCCCTAGCAAAGTGGCTCCTGCTCAGCTGAGGATGCTCCTCTAGAAGACAAAGGAGTGATGAGCCTTTAGTAAATGGTTGAACAGCCTCTGGAGGAAGGATGCAGGAAGACCCCTAAAGAGTTTCTGGGTGGTCAGAGAAAAACAAGTATCACAACTTATCTCATATATGGAAACAAATTTTTTTAATGATATAAATGAACTTATTTATAGAACAGAAACAGACTCTCAGATTTTGGAAACAAACTTGTGGTTGCTAAAGGGGAAATGTGAGGAACAGGAATAAGTCGGGAGCTTGGGATTAACATACACACACTGTGGTTTCCCCTATGGCACAGCAGGAAAAAATCTGCCTGTAATGCAAGAGACACCAGAAAAGCAGGATTGTTGGGAAGATCACCCAGAGGAGGAAATGGTAACCCACTCCAGTATTCTTGCCTGGAAAAATCCCATGGACAGAGGAGCTTGGTGGGCTACAGTTCATGGGTCACAAAGGATCAGACACGACTGAGCGATTAACACACACAACACTATATATAAGATAGATAACGAACAAGGACCTACTGTATAGCACACAGGGAGCTCTATTCAATACTCTGTAGTAACTTATATTAGAAAATAATGTGAAAAATAACTAGTATATGTATAACTAAAGTAGTATATATATATATATTTTTTTAAGCATATAGCATGTGTCCTCTTAAATTGTCAGTGCTCCTTCATCTAAAATCAAGGTAGGATTTGTCTTATACTAGAGAAGGAGGGCATAAAAATGCCTCAGATAACTCTTCACAAAGTTATTACCAAGTGTAGCTCACTCAGAATTATCTTCTTGACGTGATTTCAAGGAAATTGTGAGATGGACCTCTCCCTACAAAATTATGTTTTCTGCTATGTTAGAATTTGCAACATTCCAGATTCCTTTCTATTATTTAAGGCTTTGTTCCTCTCTCAAAGTTCAGCTGAGCTGAGTACTTACAACAGGAACCTTCTGGCTCCCAAAGACAAAAATATTTATTATTTGGTCCTTTAGAGAGAAATATGTGTTGACTCATGCACTAGAGTGATTTTGTTGCTAAAATACCAAATCTCAGCTTCTGCAATAGCTGTTGACATGAAGCTCTAATACAACGTTTGAGGGGAGATGCCAGATTTGAGAAAGGGCTGTGTAATGGAATTTAAAATCCCTGCTGATTGGTTGAATGAGGGGTGTGAGGAAAGGACACTAAATGTGATTTCCAGATTTAAACTTGCACAATGACTTGGAGGGTTGGTTGTGCCAGTAAATGTGTAAAAAAGGAACAGATAGATGCATGTGAGGGAGGAAAATAGATAATAAATATAATTTTGGACATGTTGAGAGTAAAGTGCTGGAAAAATACCCCAAGGCTGGTCTCTAGTTGGCAGTTGGAAGAATGAATAAGAGGAGGGATATGGAGATGGATTTTCTGGAGTTTACTTTGTTGTGTGAGTGTTCTCTGCCTGACCAATGCTCTCTATTCTTCTACAATATTCTACATAAGATTTTAATACAGCTTTGTCATATTATGTCATAATTACCTGCTTAGAAGTTTTTTTTTTTTTTCCCAAGTTGACTATCAAACTACTAGATTGGCTGAAAATTTCATTCAGGTTTTTTTGTAAGAACTTTTGGGTCAACCCAATATTTACTCTAAAATGCTAAAGCCTTTGACTGTTTGTATCACAAGAAACTGTGGAAAATTCTTAAAGAGATAGCAATACCAGACCACCTTACCTGCCTCCTGCAAAACCTGTATGCAGTTCAAGAAGCAACAGTTAGAACTGGACATGGAACAATGGATTGTTCTAAATTGGGAAAGGAGTATATCAAGGCTGTATATTGTCACCCTGTTTATTTAACTTATATGCAGAGTACATCATGCAAATTGCCAGGCTGGATGAAACATAAGCTGGAATCAAGATACCTGGGAGAAATATTAATAACCTCAGATATACAGATGACACCACTATTATAGCAGAAAGTGAACAGGAACTAAAGGGCCTCTTGATGTAGGTGAAAGAGGAGAATGAAAAACTTGGCTTAAAACTCAATATTCAAAACACTAAGGTCATGGAATCCACTCCCATCACTTCATGGCAAATAGATGGGGAAACAATAGAAACAGTGACAGAATTTATTTACTTGGGTCTTGGCTCCAAAATCATTGCAGATGGTGACTTCAGCCATAAAATAAAAAAGACATTTGCTCCTTGGAAGAAAAGCTATGACCAACCTAGACAGCATATTAAAAATCAGAGATTATTTTGCTGACAAAAGTCCGTCTAGTCAAAGATTTGGGTTTTTTTCCCAGTAGTCATGTATGGATGTGAGAGTTGGACCATAGGAAAGCTGAGTACTGAAGAACTGATGCTTTCAAATTATGTTGTTGGAGAAGACTTTTGAGAGTCCCTTGGACTACAAGGAGATCAATCCATTCCTAAAGGAAATCAATACTGAACAATATTTGAAGGTGTCTTTCCCCTTTATTCCTCTCTTCTATGAAGTGGAAACTTTAACTACATAAAGCAGATTCACATGCTCTGAAACAGTAGAAATGGAGGCTTTCATTATAAATTAAAATATCTCTTTTTTGATTTCTGCAAGATCAGTCCTGGGTGTTCATTGAAGGGACTGATGCTGAAGCTGAAGCTCCAATATTTTGGCCACCTGATGTGAAGCGCTGACTCATCAAAGATTCTGATGATGGGAAAGATTGAAGGCAAGAGGAGAAGGGGACAACAGAGGGTGAGATGGTTGTATGGCATCACCGACTTGATGGACATGAATTTGAGCAAGCTCCAGGAGTTGGTGTTGGTCAGGGAAGCCTGGCCTGCTGCAGTCCATGGAGTCATGAAGAGTCAGACATGACTGAGTGAACTGAACTAAATTATTACTCATAATGCTAACACTGTGTTTGTCAAATACCTACAGAAAGAGTATTCTACCATCTCACACCTATGATCTTACCATGTATACTCATTCAGGTTCTCAGCTTTAATTACAGTAACAACTTTAACAATTTTCAAATATGTATCTCCAGTCAGACTTTATCTATAACATCTGTCATTTTTCAGTGTCCTAAACCTTTGGACATCTCTTCCCTTTTCCCATCATGATTATTCTTCCTTTTGTTAATCCTGTCTTCCTAAGGAAGAATTTCAAACCAAAGTTTCCCTCATCTCCATGCTGCTGGTTTATAGATGTGTGGTTGGCTCCCACAAGCAGATCCTCCTTTCCAGTATTGGGAGGTACATGGGAATAGAACAAGGTTGTGCAGTTCTTTTGCTAAACAAGATGATGGATCAATTATAATAGAGATCCTGATGTTCAGCTTCTGACTGAGTGAATATGAAGCAATTTGTGATGGAAAGCAAGATATTTAGTTCTGAAATTTCCCTTGCCTGTATTTCTCTTAAGTATGGGGCATATGAGCTGGACTCTTTTACTTCTGAAGATTCTGGCAACTAATATGTACCTTCTTTTTAAACTAGCTGGAGAGGTTTCTGTTACCTGTAACAGCATCTTCAGTTCAGTTCAGTTAAGTCACTCAGTCATGTCAGAGTCTTTGTGACCCCATGAACCACAGCACACCAGGCCTCCCTGTCCAGCAGCAACTCCCAGAGTCCACCCAAACCCATGTCCATTGAGTTGGTGATGCCATACAACCATCTCATACTCTGTTGTCCTCTTCTACTCCTGCCCTCCATCTTTCCCAGCATCAGGGTATTTTCAGATGAGTCAGCTCTTCGCATCAGGTGGCCAAAGTATTGGGAGTTTCAGCTTCAACATCACTCCTTCCAATGAATACCCAGGACTGATCTCTTTTAGGATGGACTGGTTGGATTTCCTTGCAGTCCAAGGGACTCTCAAGAGTCTTCTCCAACACCACAGTTCAAAAGCATCAACTCTTCGGCACTCACCCTTTTTATAGTCCAAATCTCACATCCATAAATGAGAACTGGTAAAACCATAGCCTTGATTAGACAGACCTTTGTTGGCAAAGTAATGTCTCTGCTTTTTAATATGCTGTTTAGGTTGGTCATAACTTTCCTTCCAAGGAGTAAGCGTCTTTTAATTTCATGGCTCCAATAACCATCTGCCATGATTTTGGAGCTCAGAAAAATAGTCAGCTACTGTTTCCACTGTTTCCTTATCTAATTGCCATGAATGATGGGACTGGATGCCATGATCTTAGTTTTCTGAATGTTGTGCTTTAAGCCAACTTTTCACTCTTGTCTTTCACTTTCATCAAGAGGCTCTTTATTCTTCACTTTCTGACATCAGGGTGGTGTCATCTGCATATCTGAGATTACTGATATTTCTCCCGGCAATCTTGATTCCAGCTTATGCTTCCTCCAGCCCAGCGTTTCTCATGATGTACACTGCATATAAGTTAAATAAGCAGGGTGACAATATACAGCCTTGACGTACTCCTTTTCCTATTTGGAACCAGTCTGTTGTTCCATGTCCAGTTCTAACTGTTGCTTCCTGACCTGCATACAGATTTCTCAAGAGGCTGATTAGGTGGTCTGGTATTACCATCTCTTTCAGAACTTTCCACAGTTTATTGTGATCCACACAGTCAAAGGCTTTGGTATAGTCAATAAAGCAGAAATAGATGTTTTTCTGGAATATATATATTTTTACATGTGTTATTTTTTAGTTGCTAAGCATATCCAACTTTTTGTGACCCATGGACTGTAGCCCACCAGGCTCCTCTGTTCATGGGATTTTATAGGCAAGAATACTGGAGTTGGGTGCCATTTTCTTCTGCACAGATTCTTCCTGACTCAGGGAACCCATGTCTCCTAAATTGGCAGGTGGATTTTTTACCACTTAGCCCCTAGGGAAGCCCCATATATTCATGCACACATACATATATGTGCATGTGTAGGTGAATGTATATATATATATGTATACGCATATAAACTTAGTAAATATGTTATTCACATTTAAGCAGTTTAAATATATTATTTTTTGTATTTTTCAGTGTCCCAGAAATTCACATCTATTCATCCCATCTCTTGTCAATATTACAGACTATAAAGTTGGAAATCACAGCGAATCAAGGAAGAAATAGTAGATATCATCCTCTTCAAGCTTATGCTTCAGAAAGATATGTCTTGATGTGTTATGCAGGGTGAATTAAGAAGAGGAAACCATGGTAACCCACTATGGCCTGAAGGATGGGGAGGATGTAAATTCAAAAAAAAAGAAGTCCATGATGGATTTCTAGGTCATTGGCCAACAGGGAGACTGGAAAAGAAACCTAAGCCTGAGGGTGACATTTGTGTTTGCTTTATAGGGCGTAGCTATTGCTTCTACATTTTATTTTTCAAAAGTGGAAAATGAAAATTAAGAAGTAAGTCATTGCTTGCCTGAGGGTGCCCAGGACAAAATGGTCACTCAGGACACAAGCCCATCACTTTGATCCTAAATTCTATGCCCTTTCCACTCTCCCATGTACCTTGAAAGAAGAAAATTGTTTGCGAGGAAAGAAGTGTTACTGATTTGGAGGTAAATATATGGATTTCATTTTAGAAATGATGAGTTTGAAGCTAGGAAACAATGAACAGAAAAGCCATGAGCATTTTTCTCTAAAATATTTAAGGAATATATTATTTATAAAATAAATTTGGAAGAAACTCACATGGGTTTCTTTCAATTATTAAAGGAAAAATATTTTAATACATATAATCACCCTTCAATTTGTCTGCTTGAGGATGACCATAGACTAGCTCTGAACTCTTCAACATTGCCCATTTGTTCTGCATTTTCTATAGTTTGCTCTTCTACAAAACCAATGAGGCATGATGCCTTTATTAGGAAATAATAACTGACTCTATTTTAATTCTTTGCATGGTTATTGGTATAGAAATACTTTCTATGTCTTCTAGAGACAGCTTTGCCTTTTATGTTTTCCCAGAAAAAAAAAATCGTTGGGCAATTATTTGGTGTTAATTAGTTAACAGAAATTCTATGTATTGGCACCCTAACTCAGTAGGCTATGTTAAAACTACATTTTTAAGAATGCAATTCTGTATGTATAGGATCTGTTTAACTCTAGGAGCTTTCTGCACTCCTAGATTGTATACTCTTAGAAAAGAAACAAAGCAAACCAAAGAACAGTTTCCTGTTTCTAAGGAAAATGGCTTTATAAGACATCTTGCATATCAAATAGCCTTTACCAAACATTTTGATGAGTTAAGTGTAAATGACTCTAAAGCATGTGGATTAAGTTTCTCTAAAAATCACTTAGGTTTAAAAGTTGAGGGAAAGACTCAACCAAAATAAGTTTTGGGTTTGCCAATTCCAAGGAATTTTTTAAAGAGTTTAAGACAAAAGACAAGTCTCAATTACAGTAAAATTTGCCCTCCCTTAATAGAAGGATGTGTGTGACTCCTCTTTTAAGCTTCATTTTACCTTGTTCCTACTATAATAGACACAAGCACCCCAAACTTCTCTAACTATGCATGTTTTTGGTGGACTCATCTGGCTCTGAAATACATTGTCAATAACAATAAAGATTAACTAAATATAATTTATAAAAAATTATTTTAATGTTTTATAGAACAGTATAGAGAGTTACCTTCTCTAACCAAAAGTTCTACCATCATATTTCTTGAATATAATTAAATGTTCCTGGATGAACTTTTACCAGTTTTAGTGAGATACATTGCATACCACCTGATCGATCTCTTGGGACAAATTGAAAGTTGATTGAAAATTCTTTTTTTCTTTTTCTTTTCCCCACATAGACTCTAGTCTATTGAACTGAGCATATCTTCAACTTAAACCTGAGTCACTCATTTGGACATTTTTCATTATAGTAAGTAAGATAAATTTCAACTCCTAATGTTGACTCTCAGAGAGTGAACAAAGTCTCTTCCATCTGCCTAGACTTTTACAGACTGAGATATTATTCTTAGAACTCAAGACATAAACTATATACAAGGTTTAATATTTTAAGGATAAATTTGGAAAGTAATGCAGTGTGATAGGTGGGTCTCCATGGGATAAAATAGCATGATATTAAATAGTTTTTATTTTAAAGGGTACAAGAGAGGGACTGCACATACTAGTCTATGGTCATCCCCAAGCAGATAAATTTAAGCATGAATGGTGATTTGCATTAAAGTATATTTTTTAAATAATTGAATCAATCCATGTGAGTTTCCTTCAAATTTATTTCTATAAGTAAAATATTCCTAAGGTATTTTAGAGAAAATGTTAGTGATTTTATGTTCCTTGTTTTCTTGCTTCAAACTCATCATTTCTAAAATGAAATCCATATATTGCCTCCAAATCAGTGCCACTTCTTTCCTCCAAACCATCTTCCTCTTCCAAGGTGCATGGGACAGTGGAAGGGGCATAGAATTTGGGATCACAGTAATGGGCTTGTGTCCTGACTTAGACCATTTTACTGGGCACCTTAGGGCAAGCAGTGACTTCTCTGATTCTCACTTTCCAGTTTTGAAAAATAAAGTGCAGAAGCAATAACTATAGCCTATAAAGCAAAACACAAATGTCACCTTCATGCTTATGCTTACTTTTCAATTCTGGGAGTAACATCCTTACTCTCCAATGGCCTAGACCTCAAGCAACTTATAGAAGAACTATAAATGTCTAGTAGGCATATGCAAAATTATTCAGCTGCACTAATACTCTTTTGCATATTTTGGACAATTGCCTGGGGAAATCAGAAGTGTTATACAGAGTTCAGTTCAGTTCAGTTCCTCAGTCATGTCCGACTCTTTGCGACCCCATGAATCGCAGCACGCCAGGCCTCCCTGTCCATCACCATCTCCCGGAGTTCACTCAGACTCATCTCCATCGAGTCCGTGATGCCATCCAGCCATCTCATCCTCGGTTGTCCCCTTCTCCTCTTGCCCCCAATCCCTCCCAGCATCAGAGTCTTTTCCAATGAGTCAACTCTTCGCATGAGGTGGCCAAAGTACTGGAGTTTCAGCTTTAGCATCATTCCTTCCAAAGAAATCCCAGGGTTGATCTCCTTCAGAATGGACTGGTTGGATCTCCTTGCAGTCCAAGGGACTCTCAAGAGTCTTCTCCAACACCACAGTTCAAAAGCATCGATTCTTCGGCGCTCAGCTTTCTTCACAGTCCAACTTTCACATCCATACATGACCACAGGAAAAACCATAGCCTTGACTAGGCGGACCTTAGTCGGCAAAGTAATGTCTCTGCTTTTGAATATACTATCCAGGTTGGTCATAACTTTTCTTCCAAGGAGTAAGCGTCTTTTAATTTCATGGCTGCAGTCACCATCTGCAGTGATTTTGGAGCCCAAAAAAATAAAGTCTGACACTGTTTCCACTGTTTCCCCATCTATTTCCCATGAAGTGATGGGACCGGATGCCATGATCTTCGTTTTCTGAATGTTGAGCTTTAAGCCAACTTTTTCGCTCTCCTCCTTCACTTTCATCAAGAGGCTTTTTAGCTCCTCCTCACTTTCTGCCATAAGGGTGGTGTCATCAGCATATCTGAGGTTATTGATATTTCTCCCGGCAATCTTGATTCCAGCTTGTGTTTCTTCCAGTCCAGCGTTTCTCATGATGTACTCTGCATATAAGTTAAATAAGCAGGGAGACAATATACAGCCTTGACGTACTCCTTTTCCTATTTGGAACCAGTCTGTTGTTCCATGTCCAGTTCTAACTGTTGCTTCCTGACCTGCATACAGATTTCTCAAGAGGCAGGTTAGGTGGTCTGGTATTCCCATCTCTTTCAGAATTTTCCACAGTTGATTGTGATCCACACAGTCAAAGGCTTTGGCATAGTCAATAAAGCAGAAATAGATGTTTTTCTGGAACTCTCTTGCTTTTTCCATGATCCAGCGGATGTTGGCAATTTGATCTCTGGTTCCTCTGCCTGTTCTAAAACCAGCTTGAACATCAGGGAGTTCACGGTTCACATATTGCTGAAGCCTGGCTTGGAGAATTTTGAGCATTACTTTACTAGCGTGTGAGATGAGTGCAATTGTGCGGTAGTTTGAGCATTCTTTGGCATTGCCTTTCTTTGGAATTGGAATGAAAACTGACCTTTTCCAGTCCTGTGGCCACTGCTGAGTTTTCCAAATTTGCTGGCATATTGAGTGCAGCACTTTCACAGCATCATCTTCCAGGATTTGAAACAGCTCAACGGGAATTCCATCACCTCCACTAGCTTTGTTCTTAGTGATGCTTTCTAAGGCCCACTTGACTTCACATTCCAAGATGTCTGGCTCTAGATTAGTGATCACATCCTCATGATTATCTGGGTCGTGAAGATCTTTTCTGTACAGTTCTTCTGTGTATTCTTGCCACCTCTTCTTAATATCTTCTGCTTCTGTTAGGTCCATACCATTTCTATCCTTTATCGAGCCCATCTTTGCATGAAATGTTCCCTTGGTATCTCCAATTCTCTTGAAGAGATCTCTAGTCTTTCCCATTCTGTTGTTTTCCTCTATCTCTTTGCATTGATTGCTGAAGAAGGCTTTCTTATCTCTTCTTGCTATTCTTTGGAACTCTGCATTCAGATGCTTATATCTTTTATTTTCTCCTTTGCATTTCGCCTCTCTTCTTTTCAGTGCTAACCCAAGTAAGATGGTAGGTGTTGCAAGAGAGCATCAGAGGGCAGACACACTGAAACCATACTCGCAGAAAACTAGTCAATCTAATCACACTAGGACCAGGGCCTTGTCTAACTCAATGAAACCAAGCCATGCCTGCAGTTCAACCCAAGGCGGGCGGGTCATGGTGGAGAGGTCTGACAGAACCTGGTCCACTGGAGAAGGGAATGGCAAGCCACTTCAGTATTCTTGCCTTGAGAACCCCATGAACAGTTATACAGAGGTGGTGTTTATATAGGTCAATGAAATTTAGAAAAGCAATGTGCAAGCTCTGTGACTATTGGTTTTACTCCTGGATCTCCAAACTAGTGAGAAATTTCAAGTTCAAAAATGCATTCCTAAAAATATGCATCACAACATTGCATAACACAGTGAAATGGTGTATTTTTGCAATATACTCGTTATAAAGGCAGTCGAAGCAAAAATTTTTGAGTCAAACCAATAGGGGTCTAAACTATGAGGAAGGCAGTGCATTCAATGAGGAATTTGTCAAGAAATGCTATCAGTGAAAACAGGTGTGGTTTGTTTGTTTGTTTGTTTGAATCTTGTTAGGGAAAAATTCTTTCCCTGTAAAACCTTGATGAACTAAGTGGGAAGTGCACTAAGAAGAAACACCGCCCACTATAGAGGTCCCAGTAGGGTCATTTGGCACACTGTGATTCCAAGCAGGGATCACTTGTTTCCAAACAGGAGTTGTGGTGCTTCTTGTCTCTTCAGTTCAGTTCAGTTCAGTCACTCAGTCGTGTCCGACTCTTTGCGACCCCATAAATCGCAGCACACCAGGCCTCCCTGTCCACCAAAAACTCCCGGAGTTCACTAAGACTCACGTCCATCGAGTCAGTGATGTCATCCAGCCATCTCATCCTTTGTTGTCCCCTTTTCCTCCTGCCCCCAACCCCTCCCAGCATCAGAGTCTTCCAGTGAGTCAACTCTTCGTATGAGGTGGCGGGCAAATTACTGGAGTTTCAGCTTTAGCATCATTCTTTCCAAAGAAACCCCAGGGCTGATCTCCTTCAGAATGGACTGGTTGGATCTCCTTGCAGTCCAAGGGACTCTCAAGAGTCTCTCCAACACCAGTTCAAAAACATCAATTCTTCAGCACTCAGCTTTCTTCACAGTCCAACTCTCACATTCATACATGACCACTGGAAAAACCATAGCCTTGACTAGATGGACCTTTGTTGGCAAAGTAATATCTCTGCTTTTTAACATGCTGTCTAGGTTGGTCATAACTTTCCTTCCAAGGAGTAAGTGTCTTTTAATTTCATGGCTGCATTTACCATCTGAAGTGATTTTGGAGCCCTCCCCCCAAATAAAGTCTGATCCTGTTTCCCCATCTATTTCCCATGAAGTGATGGGACCAGATGCCATGATCTTCATTTTCTGAATGTTGAGCTTTAAGCCAACTTTTTCACTCTCCACTTTCACTTTCAACAGGAGGATTTTTAGTTCCTCTTCACTTTCTGCCATAAAGGTGATGTCATCTGCATATCTGAGGTTATTGATATTTCTCCTGGCAATCTTGATTCTAGCTTGTGCTTCTTCCAGCCCAGCATTTCTCATGATGTACTCTGCAGGATGGCATCACTGACTCGATGGATGTGAGTTTGAGTGAACTCCAGGAGTTGGTGATGGACAGGGAGGCCTGGCGTACTGCAGTTCATGGGGTCGCAAAGAGTCGGACGCAACTGAGCAACTGAACTGAACTGAACTGAACTGAAAAATGTCCTCAAATCATATTTTAAGTGTAAAGGAGCAAGTTTCTTAAGAATGTATTGTGTGTGTATGTGCATGCTATGTCACTTCAGTCATGTCCAACTCTTTGTGACCCTATGGACTGTAGCTCACCAGACTCCTTTGTCCATGATAATTCTCCAGCTTAGAATACTGGAGAAAATCAGGAGAAATAAGAAGTGCTTCTTTAATGAATAATGCAAGTAGAGGAAAACAACAGAATGGAAAAGACTAGAGATTTCTTCAAGAAAACTGGAAAATTTAAGGGAACATTTCATGCAAGGATGGGCATGATAAAGGACAGAAATGGTAAATACCTAACAGGCACGTGAAATTAAGAAGCACACTTGTGTGCTGAGTCACTTCAGTTGTATCCGACTCTTTGTGACCCTATGGACTGTAGCCCACCAGGCTTCTCAGTCCATGGAATTATCCTGGTAAGAATACTGGGGTGGGTTGCCATGTCCTCCTTCAGGAGATCTTCCTGATCTAGGGATCTTGCTAGTGCCTCTTGTGTCTCCTGTATTGGCAGGTGGGTTCACCACTAGGGTCACCTGGGAAGCTCTCTCTATATATACACAGGAATATATCTGTGTATATACATATATATACATATATTTATATGTACATATATATATATACACATGAATATCTCTATATATAGATATACAAATATATATGAATATATATCTANTTGCTAGTGCCTCTTGTGTCTCCTGTATTGGCAGGTGGGTTCACCACTAGGGTCACCTGGGAAGCTCTCTCTATATATACACAGGAATATATCTGTGTATATACATATATTTATATGTATATACATATATTTATATGTACATATATATATACACATGAATATCTCTATATATAGATATACAAATATATATGAATATATATCTAAAACACTAAAATTGCATCATGTGGTTTTCCTGGATATAAAGTACCAGGGGAAAAATACGATTTATTGTGTGTGCCAGCCACCTTAACAGTACTACTAAAATTGAAACTATTTTATAAAAGGATTATTTTGTTTAAATCTGTTCTTTAAATTACAGCAGTGTTCAGTTATTGTAACAGGGTGATGGTGGCCTCATAGAATGAGTTTAGAAGTTGTTGTAAATTGCATTTTATCCAACTCTTACTTTTGTAGATGTTTCTGTCAGTCTTAATTCTCTTAAGAAGGTTAGATTTACATGTGTGTTTGTGATGTTCCTTCCATATTCTTCCACATTTCTCTACAACAAAATGACCTTCCAGATGATTTTACTGCCTAATTTCCCCTTTTAATTTTATATAATAAAAATCTAGCTATTTGAGTGCTAATAATTAGCTCTCTTAACTCTAGAGTTCTAACAGTGCTCTTGAGAAGTTGACCAGTAGTTGTTCATTATTCATTCACTGCTGAGCACATTCTGGGTACCAAGCAATAAATTTCTTACCCTCAAAAATTCCCAATTTAGAGATTTTCCCAGCTGAATTCTTACCCAAGTTTTCTAGCTGGTCAATATTTGCCGTAGTAATTAACATTTCAAGTGATGCCTTTAAATATCAGTTTAGTCAGTCCCTCAGTTGTGTCCGACTCTTTGCAACCCCATGAATCGCAACACACCAGGCCTCCCTGTCCATCACCAACTCCAGGAGTTCACCCAAACTCATGTGCATCGAGTCGGTGATGCCATCCAGCCATCTCATCCTCTGTCATCCCCTTTTCCTCCTGCCCCCAATCCCTCCCAGCATCAGAGTCTTTTCCAATGAGTCAATTCTTTGCATGAGGTGGCCAAAGTATTGGAGTTTCATCCTCAGCATTAGTCCTTCCAATGAACAGCCAGGACTGATCTCCTTTAGGATGGACTGGTTGGATCTCCTTGCATTCCAAGGGACTCGCAAGAGTCTTCTCCAACACCACAGTTCAAAAGCATCAATTCTTTCGCGCTCAGCCTTCTTCACAGTCCAACTCTCACATCCATACATGACCACTGGAAAAACCATAGC
>SJYX01005824.1:361927-374932 GCA_006410675.1 Oreotragus oreotragus | reverse complement strand
TTTCCTCAGGGTATATGCCTAGGAGTGGAATTTCTGGGCCATATGGTGGTTTTATTCCTAATGTTTTAAGGAATCTCCATACCATCTTCCATAGTGGCTGTATCATTTTACATTCCCACCAACAGTGCAAGAGTGTTCTCTTTTCTCCACACCCTCTCCAGAATTTATTTTTGTAGACTTTTTGATGATGGCCAATCTGACTGCTGTGGGGTAATATTCTCGTTGTAGTTTTGATTTGCATTTCTCTAATGAGCAATGTTGAGTATCTTTTCATGTGTTTGTTAGCCATCTGTATGTCTTCTTGGGAGAAATGTCCATTTAGGTCTTTTCCCCATTTTTGATTGGGTTGTTTGTTTTTCTGGTATTGAGCTGCATGTACTTGCATATTTTGGAAGTTAATACTTAGCCAGTTGTTTCATTCACTATTATTTTCTTCCATTCTGAGGGCTGTCTTCTCACTTTGCTTATAGTTTCCTTTGCTTGCAAAAGCTTTTAAGTTTAATCAGGTCTCACTTGTTTACTTTTTTAAAAATTTCCATTATTCTGGGAGGTGGGTCATAGAGGATCTTGCTTTGATTTATTCCATTGAGTGTTCTGCCTATATTTACCTCTAAGAATTTTGTAGTTTCTGGTCTTACATTTAATTTTTTAATCCATTTTGAGTTTATCTTTGTATAAGGTGTTAAGAAGTGTTCTAATTTCATTCTTTTTATGTAGCTATCCAGTTCTCCCAGCACCATATATTGAACACGTTGTCTTTGCCCCATTGTATCCTCTTGCCTCCTTTGTCAAAAATGAGATATTCATAGGTGCATGGGTTTATTTCCGGGCTTTCTATCTTGTTCCATTGGTCTTTATTTCTGTTTTTTGCCAGTACCATACTGTCTTGATGACTGTGGCTTTGTAGTATAACCTGAAGTAAGGAAGCTTGATTCTTCCCACTCCAGTCTTTTTTCTCAAGACTGCTTTGACTATTCGGGGTCTTCTGTGTTTCCATAATTTGGAGTGGGAGCACTGACTCCAAGACCCTAGACTACCAGAGAACTAACCCTAGGGAACTAACCCATGAATTATGAAATGTTTTGTTCTAGTTCTGTGAAATATGCCATTTGTAATTTGATAAGGGTCACATTTGAATCTGTAGATTGCATTTGGCAGTAGAGTCATTACAACATTGATTCTTCCTACTAAGGAATGCGGAATATCTCTTTATCTGTTTATGTCATCTTTGATTTCTTTCAACAGTGTCTTATAATTTTCTGTGTACAGTCCTTTTATCTCCTTAGGTAAGTTTATTCCTAGATATTTAATTCTTGTTGTTGCAATGGTGAATGGGATTTATTCCTTAATTTCTTCTTCTGACTTTTCATTGTTAGTATATAGAAATGCAAGTGATTTCTGTGTATTTATTTTGTATTTTGTATCCTGCAACTTTGCTAAACTCACTGATTAGCTCTAGTAATTTTTTGATAGCATCTTTAGGGTTTTCTCTGTACAGTATCATGTCATCTGCAAACAGTGAGAGCTTTACTTCTTCTTTTCTGATCTAGATTCATTTATTTCTTTTTCTTCTCTGATTGCTGTAGCTAGGACTTCCAAAACTATGTTTAACAATAATGGAGAAAGTGGACACCCTTGTTTTGTTCCTAATCTTAGGGGGAATGCTTTCAGTTTTTCACCATGAGAATAATGTTTACTGTGGGCTTGTCATATATGGCCTTTACTCTGTTGACTCCTTTGCCCATTTTTGAAGAGTTTTAATCAAAAATGAGTGCTGAATTTTGTCAAAAGTTTTCTCTGCATCTATTGAGATGATTGTATGTTTTTTATCTTTCAATTTGTTAATATGGCATATCACATTCATTGATTTGTGTATATGGAAGAATCCTTACATCCCTGGAATAAACCCAACTTGGTCATGGTATATGAGGTTTTTGATTTATTGCTGAATTCTGTTTGCTAAAATTTTGTTGAGGATTTTTACATCTATTTTCATTAGTGATAGTGGCCTGTATGTTTCTTTTTGTGTGTTGTCTTTGTCTGATTTTGGTATCAGGGTGATGGTGCCCTTGTAGAATGAGTCTGGAAGTGTTCCTCTCTCTGCAATTTTTTGAAAGAGTTTTAGAAGGATAGGCATTGGCTCTTCTCTTAATGTTTGATAGAATTCTCCTGTGAAGCCATCTGGTCCTGGGCTTTAGTTTTTTGGGGAGATTTTTGATCACAGTTTCAATTTAATACTTGTAATTTTTCATAATTTCTATTTCTTCCTGGTTCAGTCTTGGAAGATTGAATTTTTCTAAGAATCTATCCATTTCTTTCAGGTTATCTTTCTTATTGCCATATAGTTGTTCATAATAGTCTCTTATAGTTCTTAGTATTTCTGCATTGTCTGTTGTAACCTCTCCTTTTTCATTTCTAATTTTGTTGATTTGATTCTTCTCTCTTTTTTTCTTGATGAGTCTGGCCAAAGGTTTGTCAATTTTGTTTATCTTCTCAAAGAGTCAGCATTTGGTTTTATTAATCTTTGCTATTGTTTCTTTCATTTCTTTTTCACTTATTTCTGCTCTGAACTATATAATTTCTTTCTTTCTACTAATTTTAGCTTTTCCCCCCCTTCTTTTTCTAGTTCCTTTAGGTGTAAAGTTAGGTTGTCTATTCAATGTTTTTCTTGTTTCTTGAGGTGGGATTTTATTGCTATAATCTTCCCTCTTAGAACTACTTTTACTGAATACCTTAGGTTTCAAGTTGTCGTGTTTTCATTGTTATTTCTTTCTAGAAATTTTTTTTATTTCCCTTATGATTTTTTCAGTAACTTGTTTGTTATTTAGAAATGTATTGTTTAACCTCCATGTGTTTCAGTTTCTTACAGTTTTTTTTTTTTCTCTCTCTCTTGTAATCAATTTCTAGTCTCATAACATTTTGGTTGGAGAAGATGCTTGATATGATTTCAATTTTCCTAAATTTACTGAGGTTTAAGATGTGACCCAAGATGTGGTCTATCCTTAATAATGTTCCATGTGGACTTGAGAAGAATTTATATTCTTCTTCATTTGAATGGAAAGTTCTGAAGATATCAATGAGATCCATCTCATCTAATGTATCATTTAAGACTTGTATTTCCTTATTTATTTTCTGTTTTGATGATCTGTCCATTGGTGTGAATGGGGTGTTAAAGTCTCCTACTACTATTGTGTTACTGCAAATTTCTCCTTTTATATCTGTTAATGTTTTTCATATGTATTGAGGTGCTCCTATGTTGGGTGTATAGATATTTATAGTCGTTATATCTTCCTCTTGGATAGATGCCTTGATCATTACATAGTGTCCTTCCTTATCTCTTGTAATCTTATTTTAAAGTCTATTTTGTCTCATATGAGGATTGCTACTCCAGCTTCCTTTTGCTTCCCATTTGCATAGAATATATTTTTCTATCCTTTCATTTTCAGTCTATAGGCATCTTTAGATCTGAAGTGGGTTTCTTGCAGGCAGCATCTATATGGGTCTTATTTTTGTATTCATTCAGCCAGTCTGGGTCTTTTGGCTGAAGCATTTAATCCATTTACATTTAAAGTAATTATTGATCAATATGTTCCTATTGCCATTTTCTTAATTGTTTGGGATCCATTTTGTGGATCTTTATTCTTCTCCTGTATTTCTTAGCTATATAAGTCCCTTTAACATTTGTTGTAAGACTGATTTGGAGGTACTGAATTCTCTTAACTTTTGCTTGTCTGAAAAGCTTTTGATTTCTCCATCAATTTTGAATGAGATCCTTACCAGGTATAGTAATCTTGGTTGTAAATATTTCCCTTTCAGTACTTTAAATTTACCCTGCCATTTCCTTCTGGCCTGCAGAGTTTCTGATGAAAGATCAGCTGCTAAATGTATGGGGTTTCCCTTCTTTGTTACTTGTTGCTTTTCCCTTGCTGCTTTTAATATTCTTTCTTTGTGTTTACTCTTTGTTAGTTTGATTAGCATGTGTCTTGGAGTGTTTCTCTTTGGGTTTACCCTGTATGGGACTCTTTGTGACTTTTGGGCTTGATTGACTATTTCTTTTCTATGTAGGGGAAATTTCCAACTATAATCTATAAAATTTTCTCGTACCCTTTCTTTTTCTTTTCTTATGGGACCCATATATTTGAATGTTGGTGTGTTTGACATTGTCCCAGAGGTCTCTGAGGCTATCCCCAGTTCTTTTCATTCTTTCTACTTTATTCTGCTCTTCAGCAGTTATTTCCACCATTTTATCTTCCAGCTTACTGATTCGTTCCTCTGCTTCAGATATTCTGCTACTGATTCCTTACAGAGTATTTTTAATTTAAGTAATTGTGTTGTTCATCTCTGTATGTTTATTGTTTAATTTATCTAGGTCTTTTAAAATTGATTCTTGCATTTTCTCCACTTGGTTTTCAAGGTTTTTGATCAGCTTTACTATCATTATTCTGAATTTATAATGGAATATACACATATACATATACACCCATAAGCAAAGTCAAACAGTCCAATTAAAATACAGTAGATTGACCCAATGAACAAAAGAAATCAAATATTATATTTACCAGTTAAGAAAACAACAACAACAACAACAACTAAAGCACAAACCAGAAAACAAAATGAAAACAAAGTGCCAAGTGGGGAATGAAGCAATGAAAACAAAGCTAACAAACAGATTGAGAGGAAAGGAAAGAAAGGAAAAAAAAGAATAGATATGCAAATTTCAATAGAGGTAGATGAAGAAGATATAATGGAATATACACATATACATATACACCCATAAGCAAAGTCAAACAGTCCAATTAAAATACAGTAGACTGACCCAATGAACAAAAGAAATCAAATATTATATTTACCAGTTAAGAAAAAAACAACAACAACAACTAAAGCACAAACCAGAAAACAAAATGAAAACAAAGTGCCAAGTGGGGAATAGAGCAATGAAAACAAAGCTAACAAACAGATTGAGAGGAAAGGAAAGAAAGAAAAAAGAGAATAGATATGCAAATTTCAATAGAGGTAGATGAAGAAGATTTATATGCATTAAATATTAACTGCAAGGGGAAAAGAACAGTAGGAAAGGTAAAGGAATAAATGTATAAAATGTAATAGGTTTAAAAAATTAAAAATTCAAATTATAAAAATGAGAAAAGAAAAAATGAAGAAAGAAAAAAAAGAAAAAGAAAAAAACTTCACAAAACTGCAAAAGCCCAACATAGAGGTAGAGGTTTATAACAAAATTAATTAGTGTGTCTGAATATACACATATACATATATACCCATAAGCAAAGTCAAAACAATCCAAGAACAATAAAGTACAGTAGACTGACCTGGCAAATGAAGGAAACCAAAAATTATATCTACAAGTTAAGAACAAAACTAACTACAGCACAAACTGGGAAGCAAAACTAAAGCAAAGCACCAACTGGGGAATAAAGCAATGAAAATAAAAGTAACAAATATATTGAGAGGAAAGGAAAGAAAGAAAAGAAAGAAAGAATAGATTGCAAAGTTCAATAGAGGTGGATAGAGAAGATTTATAACTGCAAAGGGAAAAGAGCACTAGGAAAAGCAAACAAAGGAATAAATGTAGAAAAAATATAATAGGTTTAAAACTTAAAATTAAAAAAAGAAATAAGTTTAAAAGAAAAAGGAAAACTCTACAGAACTGCAAAAGCCCAACATAGAGGCAGAGGTTTATAACAACAATAAAAATTGTGACTGAATATATACATATACATATATACCCATAAGCTAAATCAAAACAGTTCAACTAAAATAAAGTGCAACAGTTTGACCTGGTGAACAAAAGAATCCAAAAATTATATATATCAGTTAAAATCAAACTAACTAAAGCACAAAGTCAAAAACAAAACCAAAGCAAGGTGCCAATTGAGTAATAAAGCAATGAAAATGAAACTAACAAATATGTTGAGAAGAAAGGAAAGAAAGAAAAGGAAGAAAGAATAGATATTCAAAGTTAAACAGAGGTAGACAGAGAAGATTTTTATACATTAAAGATTAACTGCAATGGTAAAAGAGCACTAGGAAAAGCAAACAAAGGAATAAATGTAGAAAAGATAATAATTGTTTTAAAAATTAAAATTTTTAAAAAGAGCGAGAGAAAAGAAAAAAAGTAAGGAAAACTCTACAGAACTACAAAAGTCTGATGTAGAGGCAGATGTTCATAACAACAATAAAAAATGTCAGTGAGAATTTAAAAAGCTCAAAAGCTTAATTAGATTTCATAATGCCAATAAAATCAACAACTACAACAGGGAGGGTTGGTGGGGGGGGCAGGAAAAAGAAAAAAAAATCCAAAAGAATCCACAGAACAAGTCAAAACATAAGAAAAATAAATGTTTCTCTTGAGACACTGCTGTCAGAGTCCTTTCCCTCTCTGGGAGTCACAGTCCACCTCACCGCCCTNTGGGGGGGGCAGGAAAAAGAAAAAAAAATCCAAAAGAATCCACAGAACAAGTCAAAACATAAGAAAAATAAATGTTTCTCTTGAGACACTGCTGTCAGAGTCCTTTCCCTCTCTGGGAGTCACAGTCCACCTCACCTCCCTGGGATTCCTCCAACACTGTGCTGATCTGTGGACCTGTTGTGGAGGCAGCTTAGATTCTAATCTGGTCCTGCTCTTGTGTGTTCTTGTCTCCAGTGTCCACAGCTATCAGAACTAGTGCCTTTTCTTTTGTGGGAGCTCTCAATGTCCTTTTATATATTCCATAGACACAGAGTCTGCCTAGTTGAACACGTGGATTTAATCTGCAGCTTGTATAGCTGCTGGGAAGGTTTTGGGTCTTCTTTGAAATCCACTGCCCCTGGGTTTCAATTGTGGTTTAATTTCCACCTTTGCATGTGGATCTTCCACTGGGGTTTGTCCCTGAGGCTGCCCTGGAGGACTTGGGTATGAGGGCCAGTTCTGGAGGTGGTGCAGCCGCTTGGGTCACAGGGGTTCTGGCAGCACCAGGTACTCAGGGGTGTTGGAGGCTAGGGCAGCAGGAAATATAGTGCTCTAGAAGAGTATGGCAATCAGTACTGGCCAATACACTCTAGTATTCTTGCTTGGAAAACCCCCCTGACAGAGAAGCCTGGCGGGCTGCAGTCCACAGGGTTTCAAAGAGTTGGACATGACTGAAGCAATTCAGTGTGCATAGATGCAAGACTTTTTTTGCCTGTGGCAGTTCTGTCCCAGTGAGAGTTGAGCGTGAAGGTTGTGCACCTTTTTGGCTTGTGGGGACCCTGGCAACGCAAAGTGTGCAGGCACATGAACTGCCTCCATTGCAGGAATGATGGCCCTATCAGAGTATTTTTTTGAGCCTCTTGTAGCTGGAGATCAGAAGAGCTTTTTGGCCAGTCTTTCTCCTTAGCTCTGCCCTTTCAGGCACATAAAGGGATCCTCCTGGTTGGGGTCCTAGTCTGTAGATCAGCATGTCAGTCACTTAAAGGAGCACCCTGGGTAGGGTCCTACTCCGTAGTTCAGTGCATCAGGCCTTTGACGGGCCAGCCTCTCTATTGTTTAGCTGCCGATGTTGGCGTGTGAGGAGAAAGAGTCTATGGTGATGGCTCCACCTGCTACAGCTGACTCAGCAGTATCGCTTTCCCACCACAGTCTCCTCCCTCACATCCCCTCGATCTGTCTCTCTGCAGTCAATAGCAGCCCTGGCAATGGGATTCCTCCACAATCCCTAAACTCTACCTCCCAGCCGCTGTGCCTTCCAGGGGACCTGCATCTCTGTCAGGGGTATGAATGGCTGTGGCAAGGACTGTCTGATTCTCATTCCATACAGGCTGCCACAGATCAGCTTTTTCACTCTCAGCCTTAAATGTTTCTCCTCTGCCTCAGACAATTGCTGGTTTGTGGAGATCGGACCCCTGGTTCAACTCCCCCACCCGCTGAGGGCAGGTCCAATCCTACTAACACTCCTGTTTTTCCCTCTAGTCCCTTCATCCTACTGAGTTTTGCATGGTTCTGTATATTCTTTTCCACTGGTCAGGTACTCCTGTCTGCCCTCAGCTGGTGTTTTGCATGCACTTTTGTGTCTGAAGTTGTATTCCTGATGTATCCGTGGAGAGAGATGTACTCCACGTCCACCTACTCATCTGCCGTCTTGTTCTTTCCCCTCAAATTTTATTTTTAATTGCACTTCAAGGTTGCCTTTCAATATAGTGAATTTCTTCCTAATACGGATTTGTCTAAGTGGCTTGTCTATGAAAGTGATGGTACATGGGCTAAAGAATCTCTTTTTGTCTTTTCATATCCGCTAACATTTCACTTCTCCACCCTACTTTGTACACCAGAAGACTTTCCTGAAATGGATAGCTTGAACTAGGCTCCTTTGCCCTTTGATATCAGTTGGGTTTGGTCTGCGGAAGCCATAAGCGAGCAGTCCTCAGGGAGTAGGACTGGACATAGGCTGGTGGTGGTCATTCTCTTATCCAAGGTCTCAAGTGATATAAGATGGTCCTCTTTATAACTAAAGGCTTTTCCTGGGTCCTTATGACTGCTTTTGGGCTTCATTGGAGGCTCACAGGTACAGAATTTGCCTACAATGCAGGAGCCTTGAGAGATGCAGTTTCTATTGCTGGGTCAGGAAGATCTCCTGGAGGAGGAAATGACAGACCACATCAGTATTCTTGCCAGGATAATCCCATGAAGACACGAGCCTGTGGGCTATACTCCATGGGATGACAGAGTCGGACAAGACTAAGCGCACAGGTGTATGACTGCTTTTTCCCTCTGTGCCTTCAGGAGTCATGGTTCTCAGGACTAACTTGATATTTCAAGCTCTTGGACACTTCACCATCTCTGTGGTTTCCCTTAATCATATTTATATATCTTCACATAGAACATTTATTAAGCTTCATTCACTTACCTCTATTTGAGGATGCCATAGCTTTCTGCCAAGACTCTGACCATTCAGTAGGGAACCACTTTAGTCCATGATAGCATAGTATAAACAAAGAACTTAAATATAGGTTGAGTTCTACCTTCATCTTTTTCTTGCTTTGCAAGCTTTATTTTATCTGATATAAAATGAGGATAAACATCTCCACTTCAAGGAATTATAAGAGTTAAAGAGATAAAATGATAGTAGTGGGGAGTACTTTGGTTATTCTAGGAAAATTTGTGTGTGCTAATTATATTCAACCAGAATCTTAGAGTTCACAGTTGCCTGACTGGACTGGAAGGTGTCATTTTTCCTTCCAAGCCCAAAGAAGAGGGATGTCAAATAATGTTCGAACTACTGTGCAATAGCACTCATTTCATATGCTAGTGAGGTTATGTTCAATTTTCTTCATGCTAGATTTCAGTAGTATATGAACTGAGAACATCCAGATGTACAATATGGATTTAGAAAAGTCAGAGGAACAAGAGATCAAATTGCTGATATTTGTTGGATCATGGAGAAAGCAAGGGAATTCCACAAAAACATCTACTTCTGCATCATTGCCTATGCTAAAGTCATTGACTGTGTAGATCACAGCAAACTGTGGAAAATCCTTAATGAGATGGGAACACGAGACCACCTTATTGTCTCTTGAGAAACCTGCATGCAGGTCAAGAAGCAACAGTTAGAACTGGCTGCTGCTGCTGCTGCTGCTCCTGCTAAGTCACTTCAGTCGTATCCGACTCTGTGTGACCCCATAGATGGCATCCCACCAGGCTCCCCAGTCCCTGGGATTCTCCAAGCAAGACCACTGGAGTGGGTTGCCATTTCCTTCTCCAGTTATAACCAGACATGGAATAACTGACTGATTCAAAATTGGAAAAGGAGTATGGCAGCACTGTATTTGTCACCCTGCTTATTTAACTTATATGCAGGATACATCATGCCAAACGTCAGGTTGGATGAATCTAGCTTGCCAGGAGAAATATGAACAACCTCAGATATGTAGGTTATACCACTCTAATGACATAAAGTGAAGAGGAACTAAAGAGCCTCTTGATGAGAATGAAAGAGGAGAGTGAAAAAGCTGGCCTGAAACTCATTTCAAAAACTAAGATCATGGGATTCAATCCCATCACTTCATGGAAAATAGAAAGGGGGAAAGTGGAAGCAGATTTTATTTTCTTGAGCTCCAAAATTACTGAGATGGTAACTTCAGCCATGAAGTTAAAAGATGCTTGCTTCTTGGAAGGAAATCTATGAAAAACCTAGACAGTATATTAAAAACACATCATGTTGCCAACAAGGGTCCATTTAGTCAGAGCTATGGTTTTTCCAGTAGTCATGTGTAGATATGAGAGTTGAACCATAAAGAAGGTTGAGCACCGAGGAACTGATACTTTCAAATTGTGGTTCTAGAGAAGACTCTTGAGAGTCCCTTGGGCTGCAAGGAGATCAAACCATCAACCCTAAAGGAAATCAACCCTGAATATTCATTGGAAGGACTGATGCTGAAGCTCCAATATTTTGGTCACCTAATGAGAAGAGCTGGCTTGTTAAAAAAGACCCTGTTGTTGGGAAAGACTGAAGTCAAAAGGAGAAGGGGGTGGCAGAGGATGATGGTTAGATAGCATAGCATCAGTGACTTAATGGACATGAATTTGAGCAAATTCTGGGAGATAGTGGAGAACACAGGAGCCTGGTGCACTACAGTCCATGAGGTCTCAAAATGTTGGACACGATTTAGTGACTGAACAGCAACATTAACAGCATGTTTTTATATGGACTCCTTTAAAAATAATATTTAAATACATAATATGATGTTCATAATTTTAAAAAATATCTCTGTTGTAAATGTAATTCATATGTAGAACTATAACTGACAGATAATTTCATATTTTCATGAATCAATAGCGATAAAATTGCAGCTCGTTGTCCTTGGCCAAAACACAGTGATGCTGTTACTTTTAAAGGTGTCTATAATGAGAATTGAAAATGCAATAGAAATATTTTTATCTCAATTGGTATTTTAAGAATTATCATAACTATCAGTCAAGACAGATTGACAGTGCATTCCCTCTTCAAATTCTATTTATTGTTCATGCCAAGAACAGTACAGGTCTGGCAATCTGGAGATGCAATCAGCATCCTTCTCATGATGCTGTCTTCTCAACACATGGGCCATATGTGAAGCAAAGCCTTCTGGAAGAGACACATGAAGAAATTGTTCCTCATCTTCTATATTTTGACCTGACAGTGAGACATGTATCTTCCTCTTACAGTTAATTGGCCAGAATCAGCCACATGCTCCCATGAAAAAGCAAGTTGGTTACAAAGTGTGAGAAACCTCATGGACATCTGGGAAACTATATAACATCATATCCAATGTCATTTAAAAATCTATCAATGAATTACATTAAACTTAATTAAAAGAGGGTATATATAACTCATTTTAAAACCAAAAGTTATGCAGACTTCCAGGAGTTGGTAGGTGGGACTGAGAAATTATTTGGGGGCCAGTATGCCTCTTTCTTGGTGCAGAATTTCCCCCAGCCATTGCTAACTGGGATACCCATAGTATGTCTTGATTTTTTTTTCATAGAGTACCTCTTTGAACATGGAAGTTTCTATAAGCAAGCCTTCTTGGTGATCTCATTTGTTCTTGTCACAGCATAATACACAATATATCAGGATACATTTACAGGAATGGTCCTTGAAAAATTTTCTTGTCCATTCTCTTAATTCTAGATGAGTAAGTGAGTGAATGAAGTTGCTCAGTCATGTCCTACTCTTTGCAACCCCATGGACTGTAGCCTACCAGGCTCCTCTGTCCATGGGATTTTCCAGGCAAGAATACTGTGGGTTGCCATTTCCTTCTCCAGGAGATCTTCCTGACTCAGGGATTGAACCCAGGTCTCCCACATTGTAGACAGACACTTTACTATCTGAGCCACCAGGGAAGTCCAATTCAAGATAGACCAAAATTAAATGATGCAAGAGAAAATATTATTTCAATCAAAATTTTTGAGAGTGGTGATTACACACTTTCCAATGGTAATTCTCCTTGAAATTGAACAAATTGAAGATCAGCCTATTTCTCAGAGCAGCTTACAATGTTTTCCTTTGGTTTTGATCTCAGAGTAAAGGAACCACAGTTGATCTCTATCTTTATCTAGGATATTTTTTCCATCTTTCTTTATTGCATTTATTCTTATGTATGGTGTTACTCTGCTTTTTCTTCCATGATAAATAGCTCTTGTTTTTTGAGTCTTTCCTTCTAGATTTGAACCCTCAAGCCTTAATCATCTTTACAGCTTTTTCTTCTAACATTTGCAACTCTCCAAATTTGCTACTTCATGGTAGAATCTACATTTTGGACAATGCAGTGAGAACGAATAAGGCTTTATTATTTTCCTATACTAGTACATGTAAGTAACTATATCTATGAAGTGAAAAGTGTGAAAGTGTTAGTCAGTCAGTTGTGTCCAGCTCTTTGTGACCCCATGGACTGTAGCTCACCAGGCTCTTCTGTCCATGGAATTCTCCAGACAAGAATACTGGAGTGGGTAACAATTCCCTTCTCTGGGGGATCTTCCAAACTCGGAGATCAAACCTGGGTCTCCTACACTGCAGGCAGATATTTTTACTATCTATAGTATCCTTTTCAGATACTAACAGAGTACAATGTGTAAAGACCTGAAGTATTTACTTAGGAAGTTAATTCTCTGTACCTAGGTTTCACATTGAATTAATTGCTATTTACTTTTTGTTTGTTTTTACTTCGCAGACCTTTTGGGATCTGTCAGCTGCATAACCTTGAGAAAGTGCATGGAATATTTCTGGTAGAAAAGAGAAAGAGAAATCTCAAAGGAAAATTAATTCTCACTTGAGTGTCAGCTGATTTTGGATGGTGAAAATATTCAGATCATTTCGATAATCTCTGGATGAACAAATAACATTTTGGAGGATCATTTGAATTAATCCTGAACTCCCAAATATTCATGGTTCATCTAGCATTGAGTATCCATGAGGCTAAGATATCTACCTATCCTCATATCATAGAATATCTTGATGCACCACATTCAAACAGTTGCAGTTTTGAGAGTGAACTTCA
>SJYX01005824.1:330319-361830 GCA_006410675.1 Oreotragus oreotragus | reverse complement strand
ATCAGTCAAGACAGATTGACAGTGCATTCCCTCTTCAAATTCTATTTATTGTTCATGCCAAGAACAGTACAGGTTTGGCAATCTGGAGATGCAATCAGCATCCTTCTCATGATGCTGTCTTCTCAACACATGGGCCATATGTGAAGCAAAGCCTTCTGGAAGAGACACATGAAGAAATTGTTCCTCATCTTCTATATTTTGACCTGACAGTGAGACATGTATCTTCCTCTTACAGTTAATTGGCCAGAATCAGCCACATGCTCCCATGAAAAAGCAAGTTGGTTACAAAGTGTGAGAAACCTCATGGACATCTGGGAAACTATATAACATCATATCCAATGTCATTTAAAAATCTATCAATGAATTACATTAAACTTAATTAAAAGAGGGTATATATAACTCATTTTAAAACCAAAAGTTATGCAGACTTCCAGGAGTTGGTAGGTGGGACTGAGAAATTATTTGGGGGCCAGTATGCCTCTTTCTTGGTGCAGAATTTCCTCCAGCCATTGCTAACTGGGATACCCATAGTATGTCTTGATTTTTTTTTCATAGAGTACCTCTTTGAACATGGAAGTTTCTATAAGCAAGCCTTCTTGGTGATCTCATTTGTTCTTGTCACAGCATAATACACAATATATCAGGATACATTTACAGGAATGGTCCTTGAAAAATTTTCTTGTCCATTCTCTTAATTCTAGATGAGTGAGTGAGTGAATGAAGTTGCTCAGTCATGTCCTACTCTTTGCAACCCCATGGACTGTAGCCTACCAGGCTCCTCTGTCCATGGGATTTTCCAGGCAAGAATACTGTGGGTTGCCATTTCCTTCTCCAGGAGATCTTCTTGACTCAGGGATTGAACACAGGTCTTCCACATTGTAGACAGACGCTTTACCATCTGAGTCACCAGGGAAGTCCAATTCAAGATAGACCAAAATTAAATGATGCAAGAGAAAATATTATTTCAATCAAAATTTTTGAGAGTGGTGATTACACACTTTCCAATGGTAATTCTCCTTGAAATTGAACAAATTGAAGATCAGCCTATTTCTCAGAGCATCTTACAATGTTTTCCTTTGGTTTTGATCTCAGAGTAAAGGAACCACAGTTGATCTCTATCTTTATCTAGGATATTTTTTCCATCTTTCTTTATTGCATTTATTCTTATGTATTGTGTTACTCTGCTTTTTCTTCCATGATAAATAGCTCTTGTTTTTTGAGTCTTTCCTTCTAGATTTGAACCCTCAAGCCTTAATCATCTTTACAGCTTTTTCTTCTAACATTTGCAACTCTCCAAATTTGCTACTTCATGGTAGAATCTACATTTTGGACAATGCAGTGAGAACGAATAAGGCTTTATTATTTTCCTATACTAGTACATGTAAGTAACTATATCTATGAAGTGAAAAGTGTGAAAGTGTTAGTCAGTCAGTTGTGTCCAGCTCTTTGTGACCCCATGGACTGTAGCTCACCAGGCTCTTCTGTCCATGGAATTCTCCAGACAAGAATACTGGAGTGGGTAACAATTCCCTTCTCTGGGGGATCTTCCAAACTCGGAGATCAAACCTGGGTCTCCTACACTGCAGGCAGATATTTTTACTATCTATAGTATCCTTTTCAGATACTAACAGAGTACAATGTGTAAAGACCTGAAGTATTTACTTAGGAAGTTAATTCTCTGTACCTAGGTTTCACATTGAATTAATTGCTATTTACTTTTTGTTTGTTTTTACTTCGCAGACCTTTTGGGATCTGTCAGCTGCATAACCTTGAGAAAGTGCATGGAATATTTCTGGTAGAAAAGAGAAAGAGAAATCTCAAAGGAAAATTAATTCTCACTTGAGTGTCAGCTGATTTTGGATGGTGAAAATATTCAGATCATTTCGATAATCTCTGGATGAACAAATAACATTTTGGAGGATCATTTGAATTAATCCTGAACTCCCAAATATTCATGGTTCATCTAGCATTGAGTATCCATGAGGCTAAGATATCTACCTATCCTCATATCATAGAATATCTTGATGCACCACATTCAAACAGTTGCAGTTTTGAGAGTGAACTTCAGAGCCCCTTTAAGTCATATAGTAGGTATGAACAAAATACACTCTTGGAACCTGTTCAGTGGGCCATATCTTATTCCAAAGTCATCTTTTCAGCTGTTTTGTTGTCTATGTCAGGTTTTGCTTTTTCGCTCTTTCCCAGATCCTTAGCAGAGAGTTGAGGTCATTCTGTGGGAGGCATGTCAACCATTAACTGATTTGGAAGCCAGTACAACAGAGGGAAAACAGAAAGTTGGCATAGCCTAGTTCTCAGGGTATTTAGACTATCTCCCTCAAGTTTTTGAGATGCATCAATCAGTATAATTTAAAAGTAAGTTCCATATATATGTGTTAATATACTGTATTGGTGCTTTTCTTTCTGGCTTACTTCATTCTGTATAATCGGCTCCAGTTTCATCCACCTTATTAGAACGGATTCAAATGTATTCTTTTTAATGGCTGAGTAATACTCCATTGTGTATATCATGTAAGAAACAAATTGACAGTCTAGGTTCAATACAAGATACAGGATGCTTGGGGCTGGTTCACTGGGATGACCCAGAGAGATGATATGGAGAGAGAGGTGGGAGGAGGGTTCAGGATTGGGAACTCATGTACACCCGTGGCGGATTCATGTCAATGTATGGCAAAACCGATACAGTATTGTAAAGTAAAATAAAAAATAAATAAAATTTAAAAAAGTAAGATGGGACTTTAAAGCTCTGTGATTAGGTGGAAATCACACCAATTTGGCATCTGAAAGTATTGGAGATGCTCAGATGGACACCTGAGAAAACAAAGAAAAGGGCCCTGTCCTTATACATTTGATCTGATTTATGTGATATTAAACAAGATTTTAGTTTATTTTCATTACTTATAAATATGCTGTAATGATACTTGTCTTATTTATATCACACACATTATGTTTTATAATAATTAATTAATTATTGTCATTAGCCCTTTGGATGGTCTGAAGTACCTATCAAACCTTTCTCAGAATAAGATTTTAAATATAATATATATATGCAAAAGTAAGATATATGCATATATATAATTTTTAAAAACAAGTTTTTGGAAGACAGTTACCTTTTAAATATAAAAAGATAAGTTTGTGATAAAATAATACATATGTTTCTGTGTCACCACATTGACCACATTGTTTAACAAGGATTCAGTAGTGTATCTNTGTTACTTAGTCCTTTGGATGGTCTGAAGTACCTCTCAAACCTTTCTCAGAATAAGATTTTAAATATAACATATATATGCAAAAGTAATATATATGCATATATATAATTTTTAAAAACAAGTTTTTGGAAGACAGTTACCTTTTAAATATAAAAAGATAAGTTTGTGATAAAATAATACATATGTTTCTGTGTCACCACATTGACCACATTGTTTAACAAGGATTCAGTAGTGTATCTTATCTCTATCATAACTTTACAGTAGTAAAGAGTATAAATGATATTAAGAGACTTCTGCAACAGTTGTAATAGAAAAGTATATGTGATTTTTATTGATGACTAAGTAACAATTTCTGCCATTAGTATGTGGTTTATTTGTTACATTCACAATTGAAGGAAATGCTAGACTTCAATTAGAATTTAGTAAAAATAAAGGTTTTTTTTGTTTTTTTTTTCATCTATGTCTCCAGACTTCTTTTCATGGATTCTAAGTTAAGAAAGAATAGTGATTTGACTGAATGGATGTTTTAGAGGCCATGAGTTAGATTTATGTATTTTTTCCAAATGATAAAATGACTAAGTATGCAGTATCCCCCCTCAGCTCATTTCTCAGGCATCTCACTCCTGCACTGACACGGACAAGCTTTTTTAAAATCTTCATGCATAAGGCAGTTCTATTTGCAATTTCTTAAGGAACTGCCTTATGACCCAGCAATCCCACTGCTGGGCATACACATCGAGGAAACCAGAATAGAAAGAGACACATGTACCCCAATGTTCATCGCAGCACTGTTTATAATAGCCAGGACATGGAAACAACCTAGATGTCCATCAGCAGATGAATGGATAAGAAAGCTGTGGTACATATACACAATGGAGTATTACTCAGCCATTAAAAAGAATACATTTGAATCAGTTCTAATAAGATGGATGAAACTGGAACCGATTATACAGAGTGAAGTAAGCCAGAAAGAAAAACACCAATACAGTATACTAACACATATATATGGAATTTAGAAATATGGTAATGAGGACCCTGTATGCAGGAAAGCAAAAGAGACACAGAGGTGTAGAGTGGACTTTTGGACTCTGAGGGAGAGGGAGAGGAAGAGGGAGAGGGTGGGATGATTTGGGAGAATAGCATTGAAATATGTATACTATCATGTAAGAAACGAATTGCCAGTCTGTGTTCGATGCAGGATGCAGGATGCTTGGGGCTGGTGTATGGGGATGATCCGGAGGGATGATGTGGGGTGGGAGGTGTGAAGGGGGTTCATGTTTGGGAGTTCGTGTACACCCGTGGCAGATTCATGTCAATGTATGCCAAAACCAATAGAGTACTGTAAAGTAAAATAAAGTAAAATGGAAGCTCTTAAAAAAAAAAAATCTTCCCGCATATAGGGGCTCTTTATGTGTTTAGTATCTGTTTGCTAAATGGGTTCTCAGTTGCTTCTCATGGGCCTTAGCCCCATTCTCTTTACAGGTTTTCCTATGCATTAATTCTATTGAGAAATTCTTCCTCATTGGTTATGAACCTTATTGGCATGTTTAAATTTTTACGAAATGGTCTGAAAATGTTACTCAAACTTTACCATCAGAATTACCTTTAAAGTTTTTAAAGCATAGTATACTTCATCCCACCCTCATCACCACCCTGTGTATTGATTTCCTATTGCTTTTATAAGAAATTGCCACAGATTTAGTGACTTACAGCAACATAAATGCAGTATCTTATCATTATGGAGCTGATAAATCCAAAAATAGGTCAGCAGGACTATATTCTTTCTCCCTAGTTCCTGGGAAGAATCTATTTCCTTGATTTTTCCACCTTCTAGAGCACACTCTGACCTTTGCTGCTGTTGTTATATCTCCCTGCACCTTGATCTTTCTGCCTCTCTCTTGCTTGGACTCTTGTGATTACATTAGGACAACTCAGATATAACTAGCACAAGATCCTTAACTTAATCACATTTGCAAAATCCCTTTTGCCAGGTAAGGTAACATTTGCAGTCTCATGGGAATAAGCTGTAGGCCTCTGTGGGGGAAATCTAGCAAGTTTCCATGTGATGCTGGTCTGGGAACCACTGACTGATAAACACTGATAAGTACAGTGTGTTTTATCACTGCATTATAGAGTGACCTTGAATATGTCAGGTAATCTCTCTGAATTTTATTTCAATATCCATAAAAAGTGAGGTCAATTAATTGTCTAGCCTGCCTCATAGGTTTATAGTAGAAGTTAAAATAAAGGATGTTTGTCATGCCACCCTACAGTAGAAAGATATTACTACTAATAATAAAGAAGAAGATCCCATCACACTCTATGACGGATGATGAAGACATTTGGCAGAGGACAGAACTGATCTAGCCCAGAAAAAATGGCAGATGCCTGCTTCCTCTTCTATTATGACCAAATATGAGTGAATAAAACAGGACATGCACAAGGTCCACAGCCTAGCAGCCTAATTGATGACCTCAGGCACAGTAAAAACCAACCTTTAACAGAACAAAAGTTTTACAAAAAATGTGTGCATGGCCTTTTTCCTTCTGGATCTAAGGATACTTTATTTGGAAATACTTGATTGAGGAACCAGATATTATTAGGCCTTTCCTAGTAACTTTAGGTCTAGAACCACATGGACTATATGTCAGGGCACCTGTATCTGTGTATGGTGGCTAGAGGATTTTATTATCAGATATTAGCATAGTCAAATCACATCTAGATGGTTTGTCCACACATGTGGGTTATACTGCTTCCCCTTCTTTCCCCTGCCTATTTTCCTTTTGAAACTAAACTGCAAGAATTATGTCATTATTAAGAATAAAATATTGAATCATTACAACACACTTTATTTATTTCACCCTCCTGAAAAATCTTTCTATAACATTCAAATAATTGCTTGTTTACTCTTTGGAGAGAACAAGACATGGTATACTATATTCTATATACTAAATCATTTTAGATAAAAAGTAATGCAACCTTGTGTTCTCTAAATATGGTGAAATAACAGCTAACATTTTTTCTTTAAAATATATGTCACACTTTCTAACATCATACACAAAAATAAACTCAAAATGGATTAAAAAATAAAGATAAGACCAGAAAACTCATAAAGGAAAACAGGAAAAACACTCTCTGACATAAATCACAGCAGGATCCTTTATGACCCACCTTCTAGAGTAATGGAAATAAAAGCAAAAATAAACAAATGGGATGTAATTAAACTTAAAAGCTTTTACACAATGAAGGAAACCATCAACAAAGTGAAAAGATAGCTTTCAGAATGGGAGAAAATAACACGAACGAAGCAACTGACAAAGAATGAATCTCAAAAATATACAAGCAGCTCCTGCAGCTCAATTCCAGAAAATGACCCAATAAAAAACTGGGCCAAAGAACTAAACAGACATTTCTCCAAAGAAGGCATAAAGATGGCTAACAAACACATGAAAAGATGCTCAACATCACTCATTATCAGAGAAATGCAAATTAAAACCACAGTGAGGTACTATTTCATATCAGTCAGAATGGCTGCTATTAAAAAGTCTACAAACAATAAATGCTGGAGAGGGTGCAGAGAACAGGGAACCCTTTTACAGTGTTGGTGGGAATGCAAACTAATACAGCCACTATGGAGAACAGTGTGGAGATTCTTTTTTTAAAAAAAAAATTAAAATAGAACTGCCATACGACCCAGCAATCCCACTGCTAGGCATAAAGGAAACCAGAATTGAAAGAGACACTTGTACCCCGATGTTCATTGCAGCACTGTTTATAATAGCTAGGACATGGGAGCAACCAAGATGTCTCATCGGCAGATGAATGGATAAGAATGCTGTGGTACTTATACACAATGGAATATCATTCAGCTATTAAAAAGAATGCATTTGAATTAGATCTAATGAGGTGGATGAAACTTGAGCTTGTTATACAGAGTGAAGGAAGTCAGAAAGGAAAACACCAATACAGTATATTAACACATATATATATGGAATTTAGAAAGATGGTAATGATGACCCTATATGTGAGACAGCAAAAGAGACACAGATGTAAATAGCAGACTTTTGCACTCTGTGGGAGAAGGCAAGGATGGGATGATTTGAGAGACTAGCATTGAAACATGTATATTATGATATGTGAAATAAATCACCAGTCCAGGCTTGATGCATGAGACAGGATGCTCAGGGCTGGTGCACTGGGATGACCCTGAGGGATGAGCTTGAGAGGGAGGTGGGAAGGGGGTGCAGGAAGGGGGACATGTGTACACCCATGGCTGATTCATCGCAATATATGGCAAAAAAATACTACAATACTGTAAAGTAATTAGCCTTCAATTAAAATAAATTAATTTAAAATATATATGTCACCTTTTATCTAAGATGTCAAATAGCTTTGATAATCTGTAGGTCATGATAATTTTCCTTCAACACCATTGTAAAGGATATAGAGATGCAAGCTTTATTATACCAGTTTTCTAGAAGAGAAAGTGAACCTATAAAAGCTAACTGGAATGACTAGTAGTAAGACTGGGAATAGATTATGGTTTCATGTTTTACCATGCACAACATCTGGATCTCTGATTGGCTAGTTTTGATTTCTTCTACTCTTTCCTTCTTGGGACAATTATTTTCTAATGATAGGTAGTAAAAGCACTTGATAGAGAATTTTTAAAAAGATAGTCAATCTCTCTGAATTTGTTTGTCTCTAAATAATGAAAATGTTGAAGAAAATAATATCAAATTTGATGGACATTTTAAAATGCATGAAGGATCATATCTAATTGATCACTTTTAAATCTTAAGAACCTAACAGATTATTCTGGCATACAGGGGATACATAGTAGCATTTATTTAATTAAATTTGAATCTAAGTGAATTATTTTTTCCAAATCTAAGTTTCTTTGTCCCCAACAATTTCAGAACAGTGGAGTTCTTTGATGGATGATACAAGCAGATTAAATCCCTGAGGCAACAGAAAGGGGAACAATTCCAAAGATGAAACAATACCTCCCTTTGCATGGAGTTGTGCAATCAAAATGTTAAACAGACTAGTTAACCTGAGTCCCATGATGTTTTCTGAGATTTACCAACTTGTCCAAAGAGCAAAACCAGAGTATTTCTAGTAAATAACCTAGAATAATAAAGTTGGGTAAAAACTCCAGAAGGACTTATGTTCCTTGAAGACTGACAAAATCTCCGGAAGTTTACAGCAATCATATTCATGGTAAAACCAATGGGCTTTAACCCTGGGGTCTCTGAAAAAATTCTTTTGTGTTTTTCTTTGCATAATTTAATGATGTGAGGAAGAAAGTGATGGTGGCTCCACAGAGCATCTAGATTAGAGAAGGAGGTAAATCTTAATGACTTTCTAATAGACTAACTGGTTTGTTCACAGTTTATTCTCCCCAAAATCTAATTCAAGTGCTTATGGAGCATGTTGCTTGAAAAAATCAGGACTGGTGAAGAGAAAAGTCTCCAACAAAGCAAAAAAAAAAAAACAATTCTGCAAAATCACAGAAACTGAACATGCCTTATATTCAGTTGAAACAAATCATTTTTTACATTGATTGACAAACTTTGTAGAGAATTCTTGTATAAAGTACTGCTTTGTATTTGCATATTAAAAATGTTTTCATTTTAATATATTTTATAACTGATACATCTCAAGGCCTTCTACAAAAAATTATTTGAGAAGTTTCACCAGAGAGGGTTATAATTCTTGCCTATATTTTGTTAATAAAACAATCAAATGTTCATTAAAAAAAAAGAAAAGAAAAGAAAACACCCCATGAGGTGCTGGCTGGTTCTATAGTTACCCATCACTTCCTCTCCCAATATCCTCCCCCAAAGAATAACTAAAACATGAACATGGATAAATTGATGTAAATATTAATATGTTGATAAAATTATTTTCTCTGAGTTAGTTCTTCAGATAGTATCACACAGGCATCTAAAGAATATATCTATAAATTAGCTCTTGAAATTCTAATATCTAAGCATTATTTCTGTTCATCAGAAATGTCAGTGCCTATTAAAGCTGCAATAGAGATAATTATTTTCTTTTTAATTTTGAAATCCATTAGTTTTCACTACTACTATTGTAATTTACCTATGTCTACCAGATTTAGTCCCTTAAATCTATTTCTCACTTCCACTGTATAGTCACAAGGGATTTGACTTAGGTCATACCTGAATGGTTTAGGGGCGGCAGCCTAGAGAAGCTACCCCATGTCCGAGGTCAGGGGCAGTGTCTGAGGGGAGCAACCCCATGCCCAAAGAACGGCGGCTGTGCGGGTGCAGGAAGGGCCAAGAGGAGCTACTCTATGTTCAAGGTCAGGAGGGATGACCTCGTCCAAGGTAAGGAGCAGTGGCTGTACATTGGTGGAGCAGCCCTGAAGAGATATCCCACTTCCAAGGTAAGAGAAATCCAAGTAAGATGGTAGGTGTTGCAAGAGGGCATCAGAGGGCAGACACACTGAAATTATAATCACAGAAAACTAGCCAATCTGATCACATGGACTACAGCCTTGTTTAACTTAGTGAAACTAAGCCATGCCATGTGGGGCCAGCCAAGATGGACAGGTAATGGTGGAGAAGTCTGACAGAATGTGGTCCACCAGAGAAGGGAATGGCTAACCACTTCTGTATTCTTGCCGTAAGAATCCCATGAACAGTATGAAAAAGCAAAATGATAGGATACTGAAAGATGAATTCCCCAAGTCGGTAGGTGCTCAATATGCTACAGGAGATCAGTGGAGAAATAACTCCAGAAAGAATGAAGGGATGGAGCCAAAGCAAAAACAATATCCAGTTGTGGATGTGACTGGTGATAGAAGCAAAGTCTGATGCTGTAAAGGTCAATATTGCATAGGAAATTGGAATGTTAGGTCCATGAATCAAGGCAAACTGGAAGTGTCAAACAGGAGATGACAAGAGTGAACGTCGACACTCTAGGAATCAGCAAACTAAAATGGACCAGAATGAGTGAATTTAACTCAGATGACCATTATATCTACTACTGTGGGCAGGCATCTCATAGAAGAAATGGAGTAGCCATCATGGTCAACAAAAGAGTCTGAAATGCAGTATTTGGATGCAATCTCAAAAACGACAGAATGATCTCTATTTGTTTCCAAGGCAAACCATTCAATATCATGGTGATCCAAGCCTATGCCCCAAACAGTAACACTGAAGAAGCTGAAGTTGAACGATTCTATGAACACCTAAGAACTTTTAGAACTAACACCCCCAAAAGATGTCCTTTTCATTATAGGGGACTGGAATGCTAAAGTAGGAAGTCAAGAAACACCTGGAGTAACAGGCAGATTTAGCCTTGGACTACAGAATGAAGCAGGGCAAAGGCTATTAGAGTTTTGCCAAGAGAACGCACTGGTCATAGCAAACACCCTCTTCCAACAACACAAGAGAAGACTCTACAGATGGACATCACCAGATGGTCAACAACAAAATCAGATTGATTATAGTCTTTGCAGCCAAAGATGGAGAAGCACTATACAGTCAGCAAGACAAGACTGGGAGCTGACTGTGGCTCAGATCATGAACTCTTTATTACCAAATTCAGACTTAAATTGAAGAAAGTAGGGAAAACCACTAGAACATTCAGATATGACTATACAGTGGACGTGAGAAATAGATTTAAGGGACTAGATCTGATAGACAGAATGCCTGATGAACTATGGACGGAGGTTCATGACATTGTATAAGAGACAGAGATCAAGGCCATCCTCATGGAAAAGAAATGCAAAAAAGCAAAATGGCTGTCTGAGGAGGTCTTATAAACAGCTGTGAAAAGAAAAGTGAAAACAAAGGGGAAAAGGAAAGATATTCCCATTTGAATGCAGAGTTCCAAAGAATAGCAAGGAGAGATAAGAAAGCCTTCCTCAGTGATCAATGCAAAGAAATAGAGGAAAACCATAGATTGGGAAAGACTCGAGATCTCTTTAAGAAAATTAGAAATACCAAGGGAACATATCATGCAAAGATGGGCTCGAGAAAGGACAGAAATGGTATGGACCTAACAGAAGCAGAAGCAAGAATACACAGAAGAACTGTACAAAAATGCTTTTCATGACCCAGATAATCACAATGGTGTGATCACTCACCTAGAGCCAGACATCCTGGAATGTGAAGTCAAGTGGGCCTTAGAAAGCATCACTGTGAACAAAGCTAGTGGAGGTAATAGAATTCCAGTTGAGCTTTTTCAAATTCTGAAAGATGATGCTCTGAAAGTGGTGCACTCAATATGCCAGCAAATTTGGGAAACTCAGCAGTGGCCACAGGGCTGGAAAAGGTCAGTTTTCATTCCAATCCCAAAGAAAGGCAATGCCAAAAATTCTCAAACTACTTCATAATTGCACTTCTCTCACACACTGGTAAAGTAATGTTTAAAATTCTCCAAGCCAGTCTTCAGCAATATGTTAACCGTGAAGTTCCAGATGTTCCAGCTGGTTTTAGAAAAGGCAGAGGAAACAGAGATCAAATTGCAAACATTTGCTGGATTATTGAAAAAGCAAGAGAATTCCAGAAAAGCATTAATTTCTGTTTTATTGAATATGCCAAAGCCTTTGACTGTGTGGATCACAATAAACTGTGGAAAATTCTGAAAGAGATGAGACTACCAGACCACTCGACCTGCCTCTTGAGAAACCTGTATGTAGGTCAAGAAGCAACAGTTAGAACTGGACATGGAACAACAGACTGGTTCCAAATAGGGAAAGGAGTACGTCAAGGCTGTATTTTGTCATCCTGCTTATATAAGTTATATGCAAATTACATCCTGAGAAACGCTGGGCTGGAGGAAGCAGAAGCTGGAATCAAGATTGCTGGGAGAAATATCAATAACCTCAAATATGCAGATGACACCACCCTTATGGCAGAAAGCAAAAAAGAACTAAAGAGCCTCTTGATCAAAGTGAAAGAGAAGAGTGAAAAAGTTTGCTTAAAGCTCAACATTCAGAAAACGAAGATCATGGCATCCGGTCCCATTACTTTATGGTAAATAGATAGGGAAACAGTGCCTGACTATTTTTCTGGGCTCCAAAATCACTGCAGATGGTGATTGCAGCCATAAAATTAAAAGACACTTACTCCTTGGAAGGAAAGTTATGACCAACCTAGATAGCATATTAAAAAGCAGAGACTTTACTTTGCCAACAAAGGTCCATCTAGTCAAGGCTTTGGTTTTTCCAGTGGTCATGTATGGATGTGAGAGTAGCACTGTAAAGAAAGCTGAGCACCGACGAACTGATGCTTTTGAACTGTGGTGTTGGAGAAGACTCTTGAGAGTCCCTTGGTCTGCAAGGAGATCTAATCAGTCCATCCTAAAGGAGATCAGTCCTGGGTGTCCATTAGAAGGACTGATGTTGAAGCTGAAACTCCAATACTTTGGCCACCTGATACGAAAAGCTGACTTATTGAAAAGGCCCTGATGCTGGCAAAGATTGAGGGCAGGAGAAGGGGATGACAGAGAATGAGATGGTTGGATGGCATCACCGACTCAATGGACATGGGTTTGGGTGAACTCCGGGAGTTTGTGATGGACCAACTCCAGGGCCTCCAAGGAGCCTGGCGTCCCGCGGTTCATGGGGTCACAAAGAGTCAGATGCGACTGAGCAACTGAACTGAACTGCACTGAAACATTATCACTGACACAACAACAGCCTAATGCCAATTTCAAGGTTTTATTTTGATTTTTCCTCTCTCGGATAAAGAACATGGTGCCTCAAATCCACTGACATTTTCTTGCCTTTTTTCTTGTAACTGCTTTCTCTGGCCTGATTTCAGGTGTGTATGATGAGTCATTTAGTTGATGTTTGAGCAATGTTTCATCTATGAAGATGTATGTAGGTGCTTGTTGTGCCAAATGCACAGCTCAGATCTGCTATTCAGTTCCCTTTATATTGTTTCCTAACTAGTTTTGAAATGTTATTTCCAAATTAATTGGCAATTCATATAAGATGCTTGATCCCAAATATAGTATTCTTTTGATAAAGTGGTTTTACATCAGATGGATTTTAAAAGAAAATTTAAACAACTCTTGACATATGATTACATGCAAAATTCACCTACTTAGTGTATACAGTTCTGTGGTTTTCAGTATATAGAGTAATACAGCCACGCCATTTGTTGAAAAAACTATTCCTTTTAATTTGTTTTGACACCCTTGTCAGAAATATTTAACCATAAATGTAACAGCTTATTTCTGAGCTCTATTTTCTCTTCCACTAATCTGTACATCTATCCTTATGACACTCACACACTGTTTTCATTACTGTAGCTTTGTGATAAGTTTTGAAATCAGGAAATCTGAGGCTTTAGAAATGGAGTTTTCAAGAAATTTCCCCTACAAGTCCAATTAATAACAAAGAGATAAAATCAGGGGAAAGTTGACAGTCAAGTCGTATGAAAAAAAAAGGATAAATAAAAAAGCAAATGGATATAACAAGATGGTGGAGAATTAGGTGGATGTGGAGTTACATCTCTCTCCAAGGATACATCAGAAATCCACCTTCAGACACCAAAGTGCTTGCAGAACACCAGCTGAGAGTGGACAGGAGTACTGACCACTGAAAAAGGAATATATAGAACCATGAAAAACTTGGTACGATGCAGAAACTAGGGGGAAAAAACAAGAGTGTTGGTAGGACTGCCTACTAACTACACCTTGCCCTCAGTGGGTGGAGGAACTGAAGCAAGGGTCCAATCCCCACCTCGGTGCAATTGTCTGGGTCAGAGGAGAAACATTTGAGACTGAGAGTGAAGCAGCTGATCTGTGATAGCATAAATGAAATGAAAATCAGACAATCCTTGCCACAGCCATATGTATCCCCAAACAGGGACACAGGTCCCCTAGAAGGTGCAGCAACTGGGAGCTGGAGTATAGGGATTGTAGAGCAATCTCTGAGAAAGGGCTGCTGTTGACTACTAGGAGATGGAACAAGGGGACATGAGGGCAGACATTTTGGTGGGAAATGTCTGTGGAAGAAAGCCAGGCAGCCATGGAAGCAAGGTGATACTGCTGGGTCCTGTGAAGGGGTGGAGCCATCACCGTAGCCTCTCTCCCCATACATCAGCACCAACAGCTGAACAAAAGAGGGTGGCCCATCAAGTGCCTGAGGTATAGAACAACAGAATAACACCCACCCAGGGTGCCCCTTTAAGTGCCTGGTGAGCCAAACAACAGAGAAGGACCCCAAGAAAGGGAGCCCTCTAAGTGCCTGAATGGGCAGAGCAATGGAGAAAAACTAGCCAAAGAGGCCTTCTGGTCACCAGCTGTCAGAGGATTGAAAAAAGACTCTGATAGGGCCCTAACTCCTGCAACTGAGGCAGTCCATGTGCCTGCACACTTGCTGCCTCTAAGGTCCCTGTGACCCAAGCAGCTATGCCAGCTTCACGCTCAACATTCACTGGGGCAGAATTGCCACCAGCAAAAAAAAGTCTTGCATCTATGCATATGGAGTTGCTTCAGTCATGTCCAACTCTTTGAAACTCTGTGGACTCTGGCCTGCCAGACTTCTCTGTCAGGGTTGTTCAACAGGCAAGAATGCTGGAGTGGATTGCCATACCTTCTAGAGCACTATATTTCCTGTTGCTGTAGCTGCCAACTCCCCTGAGTATCTGGGGGTGCCAGAGTCCCTGTGACCCAAGCAACTGCACCACCTGCACCCATGGTACTCACTGGGGCATTCCTTCAGGGCAGCCTCAGCAGCAAACCCCAGTGGATGACCCACATGCATAGATGGAGATAAAACCACAGTTGAAACCCAGGGGTAGTGTGACTAAGGAAGAAGATACAAAACCTTTCCACCAGCTGTAGAAGTTGGAGATTAAATCCACACAATCAACTAGGCAGACTATGTGTCTATGGAACAGAAAAGGACATTAAGAGCTCCCACAAAAGAAAACACACTGGTTCTGACAGCTGTGGACGTTGGAGGTAAGAACACACAGGAATAGAACCAGATTAGAGTCTGAGCTGCCCCCACAACAAGTTCAGAGACCAGTGCAGTTTTGGAAGGCATCCTAGGGAGGCAATGTAGATTGTGACTCCCAGCAAGGGAAAGGACACAAACAGCAGAGACTCAAGAAAAACACTTATTATTCTTATATTTTGACTTGTTCTGCAGTTTCTTTTGGATTTTTTTTTCACTTATTTTTAAATTTGTTTTTCTCACTTTCCTCCCTCTGCTGTTTTAGTTGTCAGTTTTATTAGCACTATGAAATCTATTTAAGCTTTTGAGTTTTTTTCAATCACAATTTATATTTCTGTTATAAATTTCTGCCTCTACATTGGTCTTTTGCACTTCTGTAGAGTTTTCCTTTTAACCCCCTCTTTTTAAATTAAAATTTTTTAAACTTTTTTTTTGTGCATTTCTTCTTCTGTTTGCTTTTCCTAGTGTTCTTTCCCTCTTGCAGTTAGTATTTAATATATGTAAATCTTCTTTATTGACCTTTATTTATCTTTGCATTTCTATCTTTCTCTTTTTCTTTCTTTCCTTTCTTTTTCTCACCATATTTGTTATTTTGTTTTCATTGCTTTATTCCCCAGTTGGCACCTTGTTTTATTTTTGTTTTCCAGTTTATGCTCTAGTTAGTTTTGTTCTTAATTGGTGTATATATATTTTGGTTTCCTTTGTTCACCAGGTCAATCTATTATACGTTTTGTTGAACCGTTTTGATTTTGCTTATGGGTGTATATGTATATGAGTATATTAAATTATTTTAATTATTATTTTCCTGAGTTTGTAATTGCCAATTGTTTGAGGTTGTCTTTTGTTCTTATTTGGGGGTATTTGTTGCAATTCCATTTAATACTATAACAAACCACCTGTGGAATCTTCTTTTCTGGCCAGAGATCAAGCCCTGAGCCTTTGGACTGGGAAAACAGACTCCAAGACTCTAAACTACCAGACAACTCCTAACCCTATGGAGTATCAAATAGTGAGAACTCCCACAAAGGCAATCACTTGTATACAAGACCCAGTATCACCCAACTACCACCCTGTGCAGGATGCCTCATCAAACATCAAACAAGACAAAAATTCAAAAACAATCACAAGCAATAGGATTACCACCTCACTCAGCCATGGTCATCAGAGGGAAAACAACAACAACAGCCAAACTCACCTCCTCCCACCAGAAAGCAAGAAAAAGTTGCACGCTACAGGAACCTTACACAGACCATTGGCCCAAACTTACAAGGACAGAAACCGAAAGAAAGAAAGAATTCAACCTTGAAGCCTGGAAAAAAGAGACCTCAAGCACAGTAAGTTAAATAACTAAAAGGCAGAGAAATACTGCACAAATGAAGGCACAAACTAGAAACACACAAGTCCAAGTAAATGAAGAGGAACTAGGCAAGTACCTGAAAAGGAATTCAGAATAATGATAGTAAGCATGATCTAAAACCTTGATAATAAAATGTAGAAAATACAAGAATCAATTAAAAGTACCTAGAAGAATGGAAGAATAAACATACAGAGACAAACAACAGAGTTACTGAATTTAAAAATACTCTAGAAGAAATCAATAGGAGAATTTCTGAGGCAGAAGAACAAATCAGTGAGCTGGAAGATAAAATGGTGGACATAGCTGCTGAAGAGCAGAATAAAGTAAAAAGAATGAAAAGAACTGAGAACAGCCTCAGAGACCTCTGGAACAATATTAAACACAACAATATTTGAAGTATATGGGTCCCAGAAGAAGAGAAAAAGAAAGGGTATGAAAAAAATTTTGAAAAGATTATAGTTGAAAATTTCTCCAGCATGAAAAGGAAATAGTCAATCAAGTCCAAGAGGTACAAAGAGCCCCATATAGGGTAAACCCAAAAAGAAATGACAAGACACATGCTAATCAAACTAACAAAGAGTAAATACAAAGAAATAATATTAAAAGCAGCAAGAGAAAAGCAACAAGTAACACAGAAGGGAAACCCACACTCTTAACAGTTGATTTTTCAGCAGAAAGTCTGCTGGAAGAAAGGAATGGCAGGATATATTTAAAGCACTGAAAGGGGAAAAGCAACAACCAGATTACTCTACCTGGCAAGGATCTCATTCAAAAATTGATGGAGAAATCAAAATCAGACAAGCAGAAGTTGAGAGAATTCAGTACCACCAAACCAGCTTTACAACTAATGTTAAAGGGATTTATATAGTCAGGAAATACAAGAGAAGAAAAAGATCTACAAAAACAAACCCCAAACAATTAAGAAAATGGCAATAGAACATATATATCAATCATTACTTTATATGGATTAAATGCTCTACACAAAAGATACAGACTTGCTGAATGGATACAAAAATAAGAACCATATATATTCTATTTACAAGAAATCCACTTCATACCTAAAGACACATATAGACTGAAATTGAGAGGATGGGAAAATATATTCCATGCAAATGGAAAGCAAAATAAAGCTGGAGTAGCAATCCTCATATCTGACAAAATAGACCTTAAGATAAAAATTATTAAAAAAAATTATTACAAGAGATAAGGAAGGACTCTACATAATGATCAAAGGATCAGTCCAAGAGGAAGACATAACAATTGTAAATATCTAGGCAGTCAACATAGGAGTACCTCAATACATAAGACAAACACTAACAGACGTGAAAGAAGAAATTAACATAACACAGTAACAGTAGGAGAGTTTAACACTGAATTTACACCAATGAACAGATCATCAAAACAGAACATAATAAGGAAACACATCTTAAATGATACATTAGACCAGATGGGTCTCATTGATATCTTCAGGACTTTCCATCCAAATGCAGAATACATCTTCTCATATGCACATGGAACAGTCTCCAGGATAGACCACATCTTGGATCACAAATTTAAGAAAATTGAAATTGTAATCAAACATCTTTTCTGATCACAATGCTATGGGACTAGATATCAATTACAAGAAGGAAAATAAAAAGCCTGTAAAAAAATAACACATGTAGATTAAATAATATGTTTCTAAATAATGAACAGTTACTGAGGAAATCAAAAGGGAAATTAAAAAAAATCTAGAAACAAATGGCAATGAAAATAAGACAACTCAATACTTATTGGATACAGCAAAAGCAGTTCTAATAGTTTAACCTGGAAGAAATGGACAGATTCTTAGAATAGTTCAATTTTCCAAGGCTGAACCAGGAAGAAATAGAAATTATGAACAAGACCTGGGTTCAGTCCCTGGGTTGAGAAGATCTCCTGGAGAAGGGAAAGACTACCCACTCTAGTACTCTGCCCTAGAGAATTCCATGGGCTATATATATATAAGTTTGTAGCAATACAATCCTACCTCAAGAAAGAAGAAAAATATCGAATAGACAACCTAACTTTACACCTAAAACAGCTGGAAAAAGGAGAACAAATAAACCCCAAAATTAGCAGAAGGGAAGAAAGCATAAAGACCAGAGTAGAAATAAATGAAAATAAATGAAAGAAACAATAATAAAGATTAATAAAACCAAATGCTGACTCTTTGAGAGGATAAACAAAATTGACAAACATTTAACCAGACCTATTTTTTAAAAAGGGAGAAGAATCAAATCAACAAAATTAGAAATGAAAAAGGAGAGGTTACAACAGACAATGCAGAAATACAAAGAATTATGAGACCATTATGAGCAACTATATGGGAATAAAATAGTTAACCTGGAAGAAATGGACAGATTCTTAGAATAGTTCAATTTTCCAAGGCTGAATCAGGAAGAAATAGAAATTATGAACAAGACCTGGGTTCAATCCCTGGGTTGAGAAGATCTCCTGGAGAAGGGAAAGACTACCCACTCCAGTACTCTGCCCTAGAGAATTCCATGGACTATATAATCCATGGGGTTGCAGAGCTGGATACAGCAACTTTTACTTTCACTTCAATTGCAAGCACTGAAATGGAAACTGTGATCAAAAATCTCCCCCAAAATAAAAACCCAGGACCAGATGGCTTCACAGGTGAATTTCATCAAACATTTAGAAAAGAGCTAATGCCTATCCTTCTAAAACTTTCAAAAAATTGCAGAGGAAGGAACACTTCCAAACTCATTCTACAAAGCTGCCATTGCCCTGATACCAAAACCAGACAAAGACAACACACACACACACACACACACACACACACACAAGAAAACTACAGGCCAATATCATTGATAACTGTAGATGCAAATATCTTCAACAAAATTCTAGCTAACAGACTTCAACAACACATTAGAAAGCTCATATACCATGATCAAGTTGGGTTTATTCCAGGAATGCAAGGATTCTTCAATATATGCAATCAATACATGTGATATACATATTAACAAATCTAAAGATAAAACCATAAGATAATCTTAATAGATGCAGAAAAAGCCTTTGACAAAATTCAGCACTCATTTATGACTAAAACTCTTCAAAAATGGGCATAGAAGTCAATAGTAAAGGCCATATATGATAAGCCCACAGTAAACATTATTCTCAATGGTGAAAAACTGAAAGCATTCCCCCTAAGATCAGGAACAAGACAAGAGAGTGTGCATTCTCACACTATTATTCAACATAGTTCTGGAAGTTCTAGCTACAGCAATCAGAGAAGAAAAAGAAATAAAAGGAATCCAGATCAGAAAAGAAGTAAAGCTCTCATTGTTTGCAGATGACATAATACTGTACATAGAAAACTCTAAAGATACTATCAGAAAACTACTAGAGCTAATCAGTGAGTTTAGCAAAGTTGAAGGATACAAAATCAATACTCAGAAATCACTTGCATTCCTATATACTAACAAAAATCAGAAAGATTTTTAATGAATCAATCATTGCAACAAAAAGAATTAAATATCTAGAAGTGAGCCTACCTAAGGAGACAAAAGAACTGTATACAGAAAATTATATGATACTGATGAAAGAAATCAAAGGCAACATAAACAGATGAAGAGATATTCCACATTCCTGGGTAGGAAGGACCAATACTGTGAAATTGACTACACTACCAAATGCAATCTACAGATTCAAATGTGATCCCTATCAAATTACCAATGGCATTTTATTTTTTTCACAGAACTAGGAAAAAATTTCACAATTCATATGGAAACACAAAGACCCTGAATAGTCAAAGCAATCTTGAAAAAGAAGAATGGAGCTGGAGGAATCAACATTTCTGACTTCAGATTATACTACAAAGCTATAGTTACCTAAATTAAAGACCAGAAACTATAAAACTCTTAGAGGAAAACATAGGCAGAACACTCAATGATATAAGTCAAAGCAAGATCCTCTATAACCCACCCCCTAGCATAATGGAAATAAAAAGAAAAATAAATAAGTGGGACCTGATTAAACATAAAAGCTTTTGCAAGCAAATGAAACTATAAACAAGGTGAAAAGACAGCTCTCAGAATTGGAGAAAATAATAACAAATGAAACAAGTTACAAAGGATTAATTTCCAAAATATGCAAGCAGCTCATACAACTCAATATCAGAAAATCAAAAAGCCCAATCAAAAAGTGGGAAAAAAGACCTAAACATACATTCCTATGAAGAAGACATAAAGATGGCTAACTAACACATTAAAATATGTTCAACATCACTCATTATTTAGAGAAATGCAAATCAAAACTACAATGAGCTATCACCTCACACAGGTCAGAATGGCCATCATCAAAAAGTCTACCATCAAAAAATGCTGGAGAGGTTGTGGAGAAAAGAGAACCCTCTTGCATTGTTGGTGGAAATGTAAGTTGATACAGCCACTATGGAAGACAGTATGGAAATTCTTCAAAAACCTAAGAATAAAACCATCATATGACCCAGAAATCCTACTCCTAGGCATATACCCTGAGGAAATCAAAACTTAAAAACACATGTACTCCAATGTTCATTGCAGCACTATTTACAATAGCTATAACATGGATGTCCATTGACAGATGAATGGATAAAGAAGTTGTGGTACATATACACATGTAATATTTCTCAGCCATTAAAAAGAATGCATTTGAGTCAGTTCTAAGAAGGTAGATAAACTTAGAACCTATTATACAGACTGAAGTAAGTCAGAAGAGAAAGAGAAATATCATATACTAGTGGATAGATATGGAGTCTAGAAAGACAGTAGTGATGAATTTATTTGAAAGGCACTAATGGAGAAACAGACATAGAGAACAGAGTTATGGAAATAGGGAGGGGGAGGAGAGGATGAGATGTATGGAGAGAGTAACATGGTAACTTACATTACCATATGTAAAATAGATAGCCAAGAGGTATTTGCTGTATGTCTCAGAGAACTCAAACAAGGGCTCTGTATCAACCTACAGGGGTGGGATGGGGAGGAAGACAGGAGGGAGGTTCAAGAGGGAGGGGACATATGTACACCTATGGCTGATTCATGTTGATGTTTGACAGAAAACAACATAATTTTGTAAAGCAATTATCCTTCAATTAAAAAGTAAATAGATTTAAAAAGAAAAAAAGCAAACAAAAAAATGGATGTTGACTCTTAGGCAGTTCACTTACATGAAAAGAAGTCTCCTGTGGAGTCCTGAAAATAAAAAAAGATGTTCTCTGGCCATGGTTTTGCTTTTTCTATCCCTTGTCCTGAGCATTTATAGGGGCAGATTTTGAAGCTCCATTGTTTTTCAAGTTTTCATGGTGCCACGTTTTGACTAGACTTCATTACCACAAAAAAATGTCCCAAATTGCATATTTTAAAAACATACTGATTAAGCTTATGACTTTACAACTTGGACCAGCTGTCCTATAAACTTTTTCTTTATTACCCACTAATGAAAAAGTCATTTTAACATTTTGATCATCAAACCAAAGAGAAAATAGTTTTCTTGTTGTATCTATTCCCCACCTGGATGATCTATTATTTTGGATATATAATGATGCAAACATTGGAGAATGCTTCATATATCTTTATGCTTAGTCCCACTATCATATGTTTTAGTGGAAGGAACAAGACATATGGATGGTATGTAAAAATATAACCTAACTCTAGATATTCTAAAAATAATTTTCCTCAATAATTTGTCCTTAAGGCGTCTAGTCAAGGCTATGATTTTTCCAGTGGTCATGTATGGATGTGAGAGTTGGACTGTGAAGAAAGCTGAACACTGAAGAACTGATGCTTTTGAACTGTGGTGTTGGAGAAGACTCTTGAGAGTCCCTTGGACTGCAAGGAGATCCAACCATTCCATTCTAAAGGAGATTAGCTCTTGGGTTTCTTTGGAAGGAATGATACTAAAGCTGAAACTCCAGTACTTTGGCCACCTCATGCGAAGAGTTGACTCATTGGAAAGGACTCTGATGCTGGGAGGGATTGGGGACAGGAAGAGAAAGGAATGACAGAAGATGAGATGGCTGGATGGCATCACCGACTCAATGGATGTAAGTTTGAATGAACTCCGGGAGATGGTGATGGACAGGAAGGCCTGGTGTGCTGCAGTCCATGGGGTTGCAAAGAGTCGGACACGACTGAGCGACTGAACTGAACTGAACTGAACTGAAGGTGTCTCATCCATGTATTGTTATTACACGATACCTCATGTCTTAGTTCTCATGTTCCAATTAGGAATTTACACATCCACTCTCACAAGGTTTATGTATTATTTGATGGTGTGAGGCATAGTAACATGTTATTGTCATTGGAACATGAATAGAACTTTGTGTGACAGTTAGCATTAAGCCTAGGGTATATTATTTTCTTTCACAGGATATTGTACAGATGCCATAAAATAATTAGCAGAAGCTGGGAATCTGCTTTAACAGATACATTCCTGCCATTTTTATGGAAACAATCAAATTATCAGTGGAACATCTTTAGTCATGAATAAAGTTAAGCTACAGATTCTGTGTTAGTGTTTGAAAACTGTTAAAAACTCAAAAAAGAATTGTTCTGCTTTCTAGACTTGTAGATTCTTTCTGTCTTCAATGCAAGGTGCGGACAGGTTTCTGAGTAGAAGAGTCAGAACCCTTTCATAAATATGTATACTTAGCACCACAGTTGACATGTTTCTCCTTTCTACTGATCACTAGGTTCTGTGTTCTTGAGATGTCCATTGATTGTGAAGATTAGCTTCAAGCAAGCTAAAATTTAATATAATGTGATATGTTAATTATATCTCATAAAAATAGAAAGCAAGAGAGAAACAACTTGGATCAATATGGTTGAGTTTTATAGGACATAATTCTGTCAAATAATCTATGTTTTATTCTAATTAAAAATTATAGGGCAAATTATTGCTTACATGTTACCTGATGACACTGTCACATAAAGATTTTCTATTTCTTTCTTTTGTTTTAATAGAATATATCAAATTAGAGCATTTTTCAACCCAAACAAGTAATTCAAGTCATTAAGCTTAACGTATAAAAGAGTTTAATAACAAAGGCAGCAGAAAAAGCAGTTCAGGACCCAGAAACATTGGTATCACCTGGAAGATTGTTAGAAAGTCCCCATCTCTGGTATCGTTTCAGACCTAGGCAATTGGAATTTGTCTTTCAACAAGATTCTCAGATGAGTCACATGGACATAAAGTAGAAAAACCTATGTACAGAGAAAGTTGAGTTCTCTGTATTCTCTTAGAGAAAAATCCCTTCAGTGGTAAAATGGGGACAGTGGGCCAGTTGTCCCACAGCACTTTCGCTTCTGCTCCTAGTCCCTGCTATCTTAGATCTATTCTTAAATACCTTTGATAAGCTTTTTTGGGAAACTCATTTCTTAAATCTCTATGGAATTGTACATTTTTTAGTCCTATGAGATTTAATCTAGTTTTAAATACATGTTATACTTTTTTTTACTTCTTAAATATTTTAGTGTCTCTGTTTCTCAGGCTTTTTCTTTATTATTTTTTTCCTATAATATTGTTATATTTGGGAAAGAAGAAACACTATACAGGAGAGCTCAGAAATCATATGGAATAGGCACTCTCCTAAATAATTCTTTAAAATATGGGAAACAATTAAAAATATTAATTATTATCATTTTTTCTGCTTGAAAGTTTTTTAATTTACTTATTTTAATTGGAGGTTAATTACTTTACAATATTGTATTGGTTTTGCCATACATCAACATGAATCTGCCACAGCTATATTTAATAATAATTCAGAGAAGGTTAATGAAGTGAATAATGTTCTCTTTCAGTTTCTAAAGTAAAAATTTTAGAATTATGCATTTTACCTTGCCAACTCACATTGTTTCATTGTTTTTATTTTTTTATTTTTTTTTGTTTCATTGTTTTTAAACTTAAATTTATTTGCTTTTAATTGAAGGATAATTGCTTTACAAAATTGTGTTGGTTCCCACCAAACATCAACATGAGTCAGCCATAGCTATACAAGTGCCTTCTCTCTTGAACCTCCCTCCCTTGTTGTTGTTTTTTAATTGCTAAGTCATGTATGACTCTTTTGTGACCCATGGACTGTAGCCCACCCTCCAGGCTCCTCTGTCTATGGGATTTCCCAGGCAAGAATACTGAAGAGAGTTACAGTTTCTTTCTCCAGGGGATCTTCCCGACCCAGGGATCAAACCCGCATTTCCTTTGTTGGCAGGTGTATTTTTTTCCACTGAGCCACCCAGGAAGTCTTGTCAACTCATATATAAATAATAAATTTGCAAAAGTGTCAGATGCATTGAATTCGTACCGAAGTTCTCTTTATAAGACAGTGATATATTGAGGCAAAATTATGTAATAAAGTTCTTAGATTTTGACTGCATGTTCCAAATTATGTCAATAATTTAAATCTTGATTTTGATTTTTTTTTTTTTTAGACATGGCTAAGTTAGGCTTGACACTTTGTTGGACAGTCCACCTAATAAAAAAGTGATGATAATTATATCAATTTTCTGTATGATTTGATTGACATGTTCTAGCTAGAACTCATGCTTTTTTGTTCAGGTATTCCTGAAATTCACTCATTGACCACTTATTGCTTGTAAATGCTTATTCTGAGTAAAATGTATGAATCAGTGCTGATCATCACTGCTTTCCAATTCTTGTCCTAGGGAAAAAAGAAAGCTTCAGACTTCTCATAGGTTTTGGTCATGGTTTTGGAATGATTGTGGGATGTGTTATAGGTTGTTTGTTATAATATTGAAACAGTTAATTTTATAAATTAGAGTAGTTATCCTTCTAATGGGAGAGCCAAGCTAGCTTAAAACTCAACATTCAAAAAGCAAAGATCTTGGTATCCAGTTCCATCATTTCATGGCAAATGGATAGGGAAACAATGGAAACAGTGACAGACTTTATTTTGTTGGGCTCCAAAATGACTGTGGACTCTGACTGCAGCCATGAAATTAAAAGACATTTGCTCCTTGGAAGAAAAGCTATGATAAGCCTAGACAGCATATAAAAAGCAGAGACATTACTTTGCTAACAAAAGTCCGTATAATCAAAGCTATAGTTTTTCCAGTAGTCATGTGCAGATGTGAGAACAGGAAAATAAAAAAAAGAGGCTGAGAGCCAAAGAATTGATGGCTTCAAACTGGTGCTGGAGAACACTCTTGAGAGTCCCCTGGACTGCAAGGAGATCAAATCAGTCCACCCTAGAGGAAATCAACCCTGAATATTCATTGGAAGGACTGATGCTGAGGCTAAAGCGCCAATACTTTGGCCACCTGTTGGGAAGAGTCGACTCATTGGAAAAACCCCTTATACTGGGAAAAATTGAAGGCAGGAGGAGAAGGGGGTAACAGAGGATGAGATGGTTGGATGGTATCACTGACTCAATGGACATGAGTTTAAGCAAACTCTGGGAAATGGTGAAGGACAGGGAAGCTTGGTTTGCTACAGTCCATGAGGTCACAAAAGTTGGACACAACTTAGNGCAGGAGGAGAAGGGGGTAACAGAGGATGAGATGGTTGGATGGCATCACTGACTCAATGGACATGAGTTTAAGCAAACTCTGGGAAATGGTGAAGGACAGGGAAGCTTGGTTTGCTACAGTCCATGAGGTCACAAAAGTTGGACACAACTTAGCGACTGAACAACAACAACAAATCATTCTAACAATGTTCCTAAACCTCTAGCTGTCAGATATACTTTATTTATCTTTTAAAGAGAGGTGCAGTTGAAATTACCTGGAAATTGCTTATAACATTAGGTATGATGAGGGGCATATATTTCACTTGTAAGTAGCCACAGCTTCAAACTATTATTCTGGAAAAGTACTTCTGCTTCTCAGTCTTAAATATGCATACAGATCAACTAGGGATCTTGTTAAAGTACAGACCTTTATTCTCTATTTCTAGGTTGCAGCCTGAAATTCTGTGTTTCAAGAAGTTCCCAGGTGATTACCAGCACAACTGATACACAGACTACATTTTGAGTAGGAAGGCTAAAGAGCAGCAATTCTGAAGAGGGATCCCCATAAAAATATTCATGTTAATTAGCTTTGGAGTGACTCTGATGCAACCAGGTTTGATAACCTCTGCTCTAGACAGTAAGTAGAAGCCTTCAGTATCCCAATCAAAATGTTCACAGTTCATTAAAAGTGAAAAAAAGCAAAGACATCAACTCTAACATCAATGTTCTCCTGAAACATTTGCTTTGCAGAGCACAGAAAAAGCCTAATTTACCTTACTGAAAACCCCCTTCTTAAAGTGACCTTAATCTCATCATAGAGAAGGGTGTTATTCTCCTGACCTTATGGTATATAGGTATAGATATATAAAGACTGGGATTACCTTATGGTAGCATGACATGTTCCACTGGGAAGACATGACCCTTACTTCTTAAGATTAAATTGTTTTGAAGCACAAAATGAATATTCTACAAGATACACATTTGATGTTAGAGGGCGTACTTTAATGGAAGAAAATTAAAAGTATACTTATAAATATCATGTATCTATTTATAAATACCATATATATAGCATGTCATAAATATATTATAAAATATAATATATAAAAGGTCTGATGCATTAGATTTGCTTTTTTATGGGCAAATCACTGAAGGTTTCTTTTTCCTCAAAAGCCTTGGTAGAAAACTGCAATACTGGCAGACGTTTCTAAAAAAATATTTGGAGGCAATTTACTTAGACTACATACAGTCCAAAAACAACAGAGAGATAGGTTCATGCAGGGCCTGAATGCAGGTAGCTACCTCAATTAACCCATTGTCTCATCTCCAAGATTGTTGAAGGAGGAGAGGGCAACTCAGGAAAGGGGTCCAATTCACTCCTGCACATTCATTTTAATAAAGTTCACAGAAAGGTGAGGAGCTTCAGAATCATCAGCAGAGCTGGGGAAGAGATGCAAATAAAGCCCAAAGTCTGTATCCAGGAAGCCCAGCTTCAAAGTCTTTAGAACTTTGAAGTTTTGAGGGCTAATTTTCAGATAGGGAGCAGCTGCAAATTCACCTAGAGGCAGTAGGCAACCTCTTATGGACAATTTGGCCAGTTTCTATGAGAAATCCAGACTTACCAGATAATGACACAGACTTGAAAATCAATAGACCCATTTCTACTTCTATAACTGCTTTGATCATAAAATATCCTCCAACAACTATTAGAAGCAGTCAGTCAATACAATTCCAACTTGACCTCTTCATCTTAACTATGTTTTTCTAGTTAGCCTAAGATAAAATGGAGGGGTCACATGTCCAGAAAAAACTTAAAGGTTTTCCATTTTTGACCCATAGAAATAAGCCAATTTCTCCTTTGCTTTTACTCAAAATAGAATTTTCTTCTATTAAGACCCATTCTCCAACATCTAATGTGTATTTATTTAGTGGAATCATCTTAACTGTGTATTCAAAGCAATTTTATAGAAATAAGGATCTTATCTTTGGTAACTGGTCTGCTACAATAATTCCTAAGTCCCATCTTCTGAGGTAAGAGAAATAAATCAGCCAAATGGCAAAAATTCTGATTCAGAGCAGTGAAATGTTCCTCACAGCAGATTGTATTTTCCAATGATCATGGAAACCCTTTCCCATCTCACACACTTTCACAGTGTGAATTTGATGCCTCTTCCTACTGGGAGGTAGGATTCTGTGGACCCTATCCTGGAATTGGGTAGCTTGTGATGCAGGATGAAATGAAGCCATGTGACTTCTAATGACAGGTGATATAATTTCTTCCTGATTCTTTTGGGGCAAATGTTCTTCGAACACAGCTGACATGCTCTGAGAAAATCCAAGCAGCCTAAAGAAGAGTATAAGTGGCCAGGCTGACATGTGAATAAGTGGCCTTCTAATGATCAAGCCTCCAGCCAATAAGTCACTCCCAACTTTTGAAGGTTCCCTGTTAAGGTCTCAGACATCACAGAACAGAAACACAACACTATTATCCTCTTTCCAAACTCCCGAGTCACAGAATACTTGAGTATAATGATATATTGCTTTATACTGAATGACCTATCATTGCTAATGACAATGAAAGCTAACTGGAAAAGTCATTTTCTGTAAAACATACCCTTATATAGACAGAATGTATTTGCAGGGAGATGGTTGACATTTACTATGAAGAAGCTTTACTATTTCTTCACAACACTTCTTATACTTTGATTTAAAAAAGTTAAATCAAAGATTATTGTTGTTGTTCACTCACCCAGTGGTGTCTGATTTTTGCAACCAATAGAATGCAGCAAGCCAGGCCTCTCTGTCCCTCATCATCTCCCAAAGTTTGCCAAAGTTCATGTCCATTGCATCAGTGAGGCCATCCAACTTCTGATGCCCTCTTTTCTTTCTGCCCTCAGTCTTTACCAGACTCAGGGAATTTTCCAAGAGTCAACTGTTCGGTTCAAATGACCAAAATACTGGAGTTTCAGCTTCAACATCAGTCCTTTAAATTAGTATTCAGGGTTGATTTCCCTTAACAAAGATGCACTCAATAAAGGACAGAAAGGGTAGGGACCTAAAAGAAGCAGAAGATATTAAGAAGAGGTGTCAAGAATACACAGAAGAACTGTACAAAAAAGATCTTCTGTGCTGCAGTCCATGGGGTTGCAAAGAGTCGGACACGACTGAGCGACTGAACTGAACTGAACTGAACTGAAGGTGTCTCATCCATGTATTGTTATTACACGATACCTCATGTCTTAGTTCTCATGTTCCAATTAGGAATTTACACATCCACTCTCACAAGGTTTATGTATTATTTGATGGTGTGAAGCATAGTAACATGTTATTGTCATTGGAACATGAATAGAACTTTGTGTGACAGTTAGCATTAAGCCTAGGGTATATTATTTTCTTTCACAGGATATTGTACAGATGCCATAAAATAATTAGCAGAAGCTGGGAATCTGCTTTAACAGATACATTCCTGCCATTTTTATGGAAACAATCAAATTATCAGTGGAACATCTTTAGTCATGAATAAAGTTAAGCTACAGATTCTGTGTTAGTGTTTGAAAACTGTTAAAAACTCAAAAAAGAATTGTTCTGCTTTCTAGACTTGTAGATTCTTTCTGTCTTCAATGCAAGGTGCGGACAGGTTTCTGAGTAGAAGAGTCAGAACCCTTTCATAAATATGTATACTTAGCACCACAGTTGACATGTTTCTCCTTTCTACTGATCACTAGGTTCTGTGTTCTTGAGATGTCCATTGATTGTGAAGATTAGCTTCAAGCAAGCTAAAATTTAATATAATGTGATATGTTAATTATATCTCATAAAAATAGAAAGCAAGAGAGAAACAACTTGGATCAATATGGTTGAGTTTTATAGGACATAATTCTGTCAAATAATCTATGTTTTATTCTAATTAAAAATTATAGGGCAAATTATTGCTTACATGTTACCTGATGACACTGTCACATAAAGATTTTCTATTTCTTTCTTTTGTTTTAATAGAATATATCAAATTAGAGCATTTTTCAACCCAAACAAGTAATTCAAGTCATTAAGCTTAACGTATAAAAGAGTTTAATAACAAAGGCAGCAGAAAAAGCAGTTCAGGACCCAGAAACATTGGTATCACCTGGAAGATTGTTAGAAAGTCCCCATCTCTGGTATCGTTTCAGACCTAGGCAATTGGAATTTGTCTTTCAACAAGATTCTCAGATGAGTCACATGGACATAAAGTAGAAAAACCTATGTACAGAGAAAGTTGAGTTCTCTTTATTCTCTTAGAGAAAAATCCCTTCAGTGGTAAAATGGGGACAGTGGGCCAGTTGTCCCACAGCACTTTCGCTTCTGCTCCTAGTCCCTGCTATCTTAGATCTATTCTTAAATACCTTTGATAAGCTTTTTTGGGAAACTCATTTCTTAAATCTCTATGGAATTGTACATTTTTTAGTCCTATGAGATTTAATCTAGTTTTAAATACATGTTATACTTTTTNGACAGAGGAGCCTGGTGGGCTACAGTTCACGGGGTCGCAAAGAGTCGGACACGACTGAGCGACTTCACTCACTTGGACAAAAAGTTCCACTGATATCTCCAATTTTCCTGAAGAGATCTCTAGTCTTTCTGCTTCTGTTTTTTTTTTTTTTTTTCCTTCTAGTTTTATACACTGTTCCATTGGAGATGGCCTTTTTGTCTCTCCATGCTCTTCTTTGGAAATCTGTGTTTAGTTGGATATACCTTTCCCTTTCTCCCTTGCTTTTTGCTTCTCTTCTTTCTTCAGCTATTTGTAAGACTACCTCAGATAACCACTTTGCATTCTTACCCCCCTCCCTTTGGGATAGTTTTGTTCACTGCATCCTGTACAATACTATGGACCTCTATCCATAGTTCTTCACACACACTGTTTACAAGTTTCAACGAGTTGAATCTATTCATTACCTCCACTTCATATTCATAGAGGATTTGATTAAAGTCATACCTGACTTGTCTAGTGGTTTTCCGCACTTTCTTTAGTTTAAGGCTGGCTTTTGCTGTGAGAAGCTGATGATCCAGGCCACAGTCAGCTCCAGGTCTTGTTTTTGCTGACTGTATACAGCTTCTCTATCTTCTGCTACAAAGAATGTTCAGTTCAGTCGCTCAGTCGTGTCCAGCTCTTTGCAACCCCATGAATCGCAGCACGCCAGGCCTCCCTGTCCATCACCATCTCCCGGAGTTCACTCAGACTCACGTCCATCGAGTCCGTGATGCCATCCAGCCATCTCATCCTCGGTCGTCCCCTTCTCCTCCTGCCCCCAATCCCTCCCAGCATCAGAGTCTTTTCCAATGAGTCAACTCTTCGCAAGACGTGGCCAAAGTACTGGAGCTTCAGCTTCAGCATCAGTCTTTCCAAAGAAATCCCAGGGTTGATCTCCTTCAGAATGGACTGGTTGGATCTCCTTGCAGTCCAAGGGACTCTCAAGAATCTTCTCCAACACCACAGTTCAAAAGCATCGATTCTTC
>SJYX01005824.1:300061-316035 GCA_006410675.1 Oreotragus oreotragus | reverse complement strand
ATTCACAAAACGTCCTTATTCTTGAACTTTTCTTTGTACTTAGGGCGTTGCCACATTGTATCAAAATTGGCTCTAGTTCTGTTTTTAAAAGCTCATCTTATTGTAATATTTTCTGCATATTTCATTGTAAGTAGTTAACAAATTTATTAGTCAAGTGAAATGAAAAATAGAGTAGTTTTAATTATTCTGTGATATATGATTAACAACTTTAAGAAGAAATATAACCTTATCTTTGATAAAGGAGGCAAAAATACACAATGGATAAGATCATCTTTTTAACAGGTTGTGCTGGGAAAACTGGCCAATCACTTATAAAAGAATAAAATTAGTACACTTTCTAACACCATACACAAAAATAAACTAAAAATGGGTTAAAGATCTAAATGTAAGACCAGAAACTATAAAACTCTAAGAGAAAAACATAGGCAGAAGACTCTCTGATGTAAATCACAACAAGATCTCCTATGACTCACCTCAGAGTAATGGAAATGAAAACAGAAATAACAAATGGAACCTAATTAAACTTAAAATGTTTTGCACAACTAAGGAAACTATAAGCAAGGTGAAAATGCAACCTTCAGAATAGGAGAAAATAATAGCAAATGAAACAACTGACAAAGAAATAATCTCCAAAATATACAAGCAGTTCATGCAGCTCAATACCAGAAAAACAAAAAGCCTAATCAAAAAGTGGGAAAAAAACCTAAACAGACATTTCTCCAGAGAAGACATACAAATGGCTAACAAACACATGAAAAGATGCTCAACATCACTCATTATCAGAGAAATGCAACCCAAGACCACAGTGAGGTACCATCTCACTCCAGTCAGAATGGCTGCCATCAAAATGTCTACAAACAATAAATGCTGGAGAGGGTGTGGAGAAAAGGGAACGCTCTTACACTGTTGGTAGGAAGGCAAACTGGTACAGCCAGTATAGAGAACGGTGTGGAGATTCCTTAGGAAACAGAAAATAGAACTGCCATATGACCCAGCAATCCCACTGCTGGGCATAAACACCAAATAAACCTGAATTGAAGGAGCCCTACATACCCCAGTGTTCACTGAAGCACTGTTTATAATGGCTAGGACATGGAAGCAACCTAAATGTCCATCAGCAAAAGAAAGAACAAGGAAGCTGTGGTACATACACACAACAGAATATTACTCAGCTATAAAAATAGAGTGCTTCTGAGTCAGTTCTAATGATGTGGATGAAACTGGAGCCTATTATACAAAGTGAAGTCAGAAAGAGAAGCACCAATATAGGATATTAATGCAAACATGTGGAATTTAGAAAGATGGTGATGATGACCTTATATGCAAAACAGCAAAAGAGAAACAGATGTAAAGAACAGACTTTTGGACTATGTGGGAGAAGCTGAGGGTGGGATGTTTTGAGAGAATAATATTGAAACATGTATATTACCATGTGTAAAATAGATGACCAGTACAAGTTCAATGCATGAAGCAGGGCACTCAAAGCCAGTGCTCTGGGATTAGGTGGGGAGGAAGGCGGGAGGAGGGGTTCAGGATGGAGGGACACATGTACACCTGTGGCTGATTCATATCAATGTATGGCAAAAAGCACCACAATATTTTAATTAGCCTCCAATTAAAATAAATTAATTTATTTTAAAAAGAAATATAGCTTGCCTTTCACAAAAAAATAGATAAGAAACACTTTGAGAAGCAAAGTAGAAAATGATAATTAAAGCAAACCAGGTTGCTTTTTTATAATGGAAAAGATNATTAAAATAAATTAATTTATTTTAAAAAGAAATATAGCTTGCCTTTCACAAAAAAATAGATAAGAAACACTTTGAGAAGCAAAGTAGAAAATGATAATTAAAGCAAACCAGGTTGCTTTTTTATAATGGAAAAGATTTGCTTCAAATATACCGATTATAGAAAGGAATATCCTCAAAAAATTGTATAGACATCATTAACACTTGGAAGAAGAGCTGGTTCTTTGAGAAAATAAACAAAATTGACAAACCATTAGCTAGACTCATTAAGAGAAACGGAAGAAGACTCAAATCAATAAAATTAGAAGTGAAAAAGGAGAAGTTACCATAGACAATGCATAAAAAATACAAAGGATTGTAAGTGGCTACTCTGACCAAGTATATTCCAATAAAATGGACAACCTGGAAGAAATGGACAACCTTGAAGAAATGGACAAATTTTTTAGAAAAGTATAACATTAAAAACTGAACCAGGAAGAAATAGTAAATATGAACAGAGCAATCACAAGGATAGAAACCAAAATGTAATAAAAAAAATTCCAATAAACAAATACCCAGGGCCAGATGGCTTCACAGGAAAATTCTACCAAAAATTTAGAGAAGAACTAACACTTCTACTGCTCAAATTCTTCCAGAAAATTGCAGAGGAAGGAAATTCCCAAACACATTCTATGAGGCCACCATTTCAAAACCAGTCAGAGATGTCACAAAAAAAGAAAATTAGAGACCAATATCATGGTGATGAATATAGATACAAAAATCCTCAACAAAATGATAGTAAAGAGAATAAATAACATATTATTATTAATAGTACAATCCAAATTATTAAAAGGATAACACATCATGATCAAGTGGACTTTATTCCCAGGATGCAAGTATTCTTCAATGTATGCAAGTCAATAATTGTGATACACTATAATAACAAACTGAAAGATATAAACCATATGATCATCTCAATAGATGCAGAGAAAGTCTTTGACAAAATGAAACTCTTATTTATGATAAAAACTCTCCAGAAAGTAGGCATAAAAGAATCATACCTCAACATAATAAAGGCCATATATGACAAACCCACACCAAACATTATTCTCAATGGTGAAAAATTGAAAGCATTTCCTCTAAGATCAGGAACAAGACAAGAGTGTCCACTCTCACTATTATTATTCAACATAGTTTTGGAAGTCCTAGCCATAGCAATCAGAGAAGAAAAAGAAGTAAAAGGAATCCAGGTTGGTAAAGAAGGAAAAATCTTACTGTTTGCAGACAGCATGATACAATACATAGAGAATCCTAAAGATGCTAGCAGAAAGTTACTAGAGCTAATCAATGAATATAGTAAAGTTGCAGGATATGAAGTTAATACACAGAAATCCCTTGAATTCCTACACACTAACAATTAAAATCAGAAAGAGAAATTAAGGAAACAATACCATTCACCATTGCCACAAAAAGAATAAATACTTAGGAATAAGCCTACCTAAGAGACAAGAGCTCTATATGCAAAAAACTGTAAGATGTTGATGAAAGAAATCAAAGACTACACAAGCAGATGGAGAGATAAACCATGTACTTGGATTGGAAAATCAGCATTGTGAAAATGACTATACTACCCACAGTAACTTACAGATTCAATGCAATCTCTAACAAACTACCAGTGGTTTTATTCATAGGACTAGAGCAAAAAAAATTTCAGTTTGTATGGAAACACAAAGGATCTCCAGTTGCCAAAGCAATCTTGAGAAAGAAAAACAGACCTGGAGAAATCAATTTTCCTGATTTCAGGCTATTTTACAAAGCTACAGTATAGTACTATACAGTATTATAGTACAGTATAGTACAGTAAGTACAGTATCATACTTACTGTATAGTATAGTACTGGCCCAAAAACAGAAATATAGACCAATGGAACAAGATAGAAAGCCCAGAGATAAACCCATGCGCCTATGGGCACTTTATCTTTGACAAAGAAAGCAAGAATATACAATGGAGAAAAGACAGGTACATGTAAAAGAATGAAACTAGAACACTTCTTAACACCATACAAACAAACTCAAAATGGATTAAAGACTTAAATGTAAGGGCAGAAACTATAAAAATCCTAGAGGAAAACATAGGCTGCACACTTCTTAACATAAATCAGAGCGAGATTGTCTTTGATCCACATCCTAGAATAATAGAAATAAAAACAAAAATAAGCAAGTGGGGCTTAATTCAACTTAAAAGCTTCTGCACAGCAAAAGAAACTATAAGCAAGGTGAAAAGACAACCCTCAGAATGGAAGAAAATAATAGCAAATGAAACAATTGACAAAGGATTAATCTCAAAAATATAAAAGCAGCTCATGCAGCTAAATGTTGAGAAAAAAATAAAAAATAAAAAAGTGGGCAGGTGACCTAATCAGACATTTGTCCAAAGAAGACATACAGATAATTAATAAACACATGAAATGATGCTCAGCATCACTCATTATTAGAGAAATGCAGTGAGGTATTACCTCACACCAGTCAGAATGGCCATCATCAAAAAACCTGCAAACAGTAAATACTGGAGAGTGTGTGGAGAAAAGGGAAACCACTTATACTGTTGGAGGGAATGTAAATTGATACAGCCACTATGGAGAACATTGTGACTCAGCAATCCCACTACTGGACATATACCCTGAGGAAACCAGAATTGAAAAAAGCACATGTACCCCAATGTTCTTTGCAGCACTATTTACAATAGCTAGGACATGGAGGCAACCTAGATGTCCATCGACAGATGAATNGCTTGGAGAATTTTGAACATTACTTTACTAGCACGCAAGATGAGTGCAATTGTGTGGTAGTTTGAGCATTCTTTGACATTGTCTCTTTTTGGGATTGGAATGATTATATTCTTTGCAGCCAAAGATGGAGAAGCTTTATAAAGTCAGCAAAAAGAAGATCAGGAGCTGACTGTGGCTCAGATCATGAATTCCTTTTTGCCAAATTCAAACTTAAATTGAAGAAAGTAGGGAAAACCACTAGACCATTCAGGTATGACCTAAATCAAATCCCTTATGCTTATACAGTGGAAGTAAGAAATAGATTTATGGAACTAGATCTGATAGACAGAGGGCCTGATGAACTATGGACTGAGGTTTGTGACATTGTACAAGAGACAGGGATCAAGACCATCTCCATGGAAAAGAAATGCAAAAAAGCAAAATGGCCCTCTGGGCAGGCCCTACAAATAGCTGTGAAAAGAAAAGAAGCAAAAAGCAAAAGAGAAAAGGAAAGATATAAGCATCTGAATGCAGAGTTCCAAAGAATAGCAAGGAGAGATAAGAAAGTTTTCCTCAGTGATCAGTTCAATGAAATAGAGGAAAACAACAGAATGAGAAAGCCTAGAAATCTCTTCAAGAAAATCAGAGATACCAAGGGAACATTTCATGCAAAGATGGGCTCAATAAAGGACAGAAATGGTACGGACGTAATTGAAGCAGAAGATATTGAGAAGAGGTGGCAAGAATACAGAGAAGAACTGTAGAAAAAAGATCTTCACGACCCAGATAATCACGATGGTGTGATCACTCACCTAGAGCCAGACATCCTGGAATGTGAAGTCAAGTGGGCCTTAGGAAGCATCACTATGAGCAAAGCTAGTGGAGGTGATGGAATTCCAGTTGAGGTATTTCAAATCCTGGAAGATGATGCTGTGAAAGTGCTTCCCTAATTTGCCAGCAAATTTGGAAAACAGCAGTGGCCACAGGACTGGAAAAGGTCAGTTTTCATTTCAGTCCCACATATTGTTATTCTATGCAGTAATGCAATATTCCATATGTTGCTATCAGTAATCTTTGGAAACCTTGTTCAGTGGCTCAGCCATGCCCAACTCTTTGTGATCCTATGGATTGCAGCATGCCAGGCTTCCCTGTTCTTCACCATCTCGTGCAGTTTGTTCAAACTCATGTCCTTTGAGTCAGTGATGCCATTAAACCATCTTATCCTCTGTCATCCCCTTCTCCTCCTGCCTTCAATCCTTCCCAAAATCAGGGTCTTTAGAAACATTACAAAACATTAAATCTGAGTGACAATAACATATTTATTATTTGTTCTGATATTTTTTGTACAATTGAAACATTTCCTAATTCTTAATTAATTAACATTTTGCAGGAATATTATTAACCTAATGGAAAACAAAAAGAAGTTTCATAGAAGCAGATTGATGTAAAAATATTCCCACATCTATTTTCATTACTTCGGAAAGTACAGATATAGAATTTATGTAGAGAATGATATAGAAGTTTTCTTCTGAATATTCACACATAACCTTCATTTATTTCCTTCTCTAGCCACTAAGTATTTCTACAAGTACAAATAGCTGATGAAAAGAAAGTTTCTCTGTTGACTTTCAAATACTACTGGATAAGAAAGATATTATTAATTGCTTCATATCCCATTTTCCTCGACACTTTGGAGATACTTGAAATCATAAACAATTCCCTTATGTGCCAGTGTTTTAGTTTTCCATTAAATGCTTGCTTCTCTCTGCCTGAAGGCTGCCTCTGGTTCCGGAAGGATGCCTGACTCACAGGTAGTAACAGGAAGTGCCAGGATGTTGATGTCCCCAAGAACCACCAATCAACTAACACGGGGTAAGGTTTCCTGAATTCTTGAACTTTGCGAGGACTGAGCTCTCCAGAGTGTTTGTTGGAGGATTCTCATACAAAGTGGGAGGGACTGAGCCCCAGTTGTCCCCACAGTTACCTGCCCCATGAATACACCCTTACTGGTCTCCTGCTGTTCCTGCCTCACTCTTCCCCTTGCCATGGTTTCTGTGAATCACTCTCAAATAAACCACTTGTGTATGAAGTCTAGTCTCAGTCCTGCTTTGGGGTTATGTGGGAGGAAAAAAGCATTTTTCCTCTGGTTTGGGCTTATAAATTGGATGAACAAAAGGAGGGTTAGCAAGATAAAAATAAACAGAAATTTACACCTGCATGGCACATACATATAGGAGAACTCAGTGATGAGGAACTCAAAGTGATTATAACTTAAGCTTATATGATATCTTAGCAAAGAATAATAAATTTGTGAAGTATTGATAAGACAATGGAAAGGGACTTTGAGCTTTAAGACTGAAGTTGTAGGAAAGTAAAGATGATGAAGGAGAAGGAACTATAACATCCTCAGACACACCAGAGTCCATGGAATGAATGGCTATTTGAGGGTCCCTGGTTTCAGACAGGTAGGAATTCAAGAGTGAGTAGAAGTAGAGTGAAAACAGATTTACTCAGGGAGGCATACACTCCATGAACAGAACATAGCTCGTCTCAGAAGGCAAGAATAGCCCAGGGTGTGAGGTTGTTGATTTTTATGGACTGGGTAATTTCATATGCTAATAAGTGGGAGGAATATTCTTGCTGAGGTGAAGGGACTTCTAAGGATTGGGTCGCTGTCCACTTCTTGGCCTTTTATGGTCAGCCCTGGGACTGTCATTGTGTGAATGGGAGTGTTTCTTTAGTATTCTAATGAAGACACTATGACCATACTATGTTCAAACCATGCTTGATGCCATCTTGGTTTTAGCTGATTCGGGCCAGTTTCTGTTGTATTGTGTTTTTCTCAAATGCTGCCTCCTCCCATTCTTTTAACAGCTGTGCCTGGCCCACTTCCTTCCTGTCTCAAGTATATGAGGAAACTAATAGAAGTTCTTTTAGCAAAGTTTGTTATGTAGATTCCACTAGTGCCATCTCTGGGCTTAGAGTTCACAGTTGTTTCCAGTAACTAACTTTGTCTTTCTTGGTAGAGAAGAAAGAGAAGATGTCTTTATAAATTTATGTTCATTTTTAAACAAATACAAGGGCAGAGAGCTTTTCTTGCATCTGCCTCTTCTCAAATGTCTTCAGGTTCAAATATAAGCATACCTCATTGCACTGTGTTTCACTTTATTGCACATGTAGAAGAAATCTATCAACCCTATTTTCCCAAGAGCATTATTTTTTAATTAAGGTATATACATTGTTGTTTTAAACAGAATGCTTTTCAATTTAGTAGAGTACAGTATAGTATAAACAAAACTTTTATATGTAATGGTAAATAAGTTAACAAAAGTCCATATGAGCTGTTTTATTGTGATATTTTCTTTATTGCTGTGGTCAGCAACTGAACCTGCAGTATCTCCGAGGTATGCCTGTAATCAGTATGTAAGTGTATTTTGAGATGGTATGTCTTTCTGCTCTTCAAGGATTACCCTGTTTAAGAAAGCAAAGAAATTTAAGTCTGAGTGAAACTGATGCCTTCCCCCAATTCCCACCAAGTCCTTCATCCTTTCAGAATTATGTTGTCTTTTATCTGATGAAAAATGTTTCTGAGGATTTCTGAAGGAGCAGGGGGCTTGCAGCCTTCTGAGTCAGTGTGCCCTGTAGCCTAAATCCCTGTCACTGGCTCAACACAAGCTTTTAGGTCCTCTGGCTACAATCTTTTCTCACCAGCCGGCTCTGCCCACAATGGTCAACACCTGAACAGTTCATCTCTCCTGAAGAACTCACCACATAAGCCTCTTACATTTAACAGTCTTTTATTGAAACTTCAAGTTAATGCAGTGGATTATATAAAAGAACAAGAAATTCCTTAAAATTGAGCATTGGACCTTCCTGTCCTAAAAAAATCCATTAATTCTTTCCAGTCATGGGAAAATCTTGTAGGTTAAGTTTGTCTTAATCTTATAAGTCCTTACTCCAGACCTTTCCCCCCTGTTTTCTATTTGCTTGATTCCAAAACCAAATTCCTGCTATTTACTTTGATTAGAAGTTTAGCCCAGCCCCTAATTTAAGTCTTCTGTAATTCTTGTATAGCACTAACTCCTTAAAGTATTTTTCCAAACAAAAGGCTGTCTAATCATGTTCTTTGCCCCTGAGCCACACAAAGCACAGGCAGGACTTTTAAAATGGCATGTTTTTCTTAATATAATTCAAATTATTCTGCCAATTTCACCCTTTGTTTGGAGAAGGGGTACAGCTTAAATATTCATTCTCCTCTATTTCAACCTAGAGTCTGAGGGTTGATATTTATTTTTATTTTAGTTGTATTTAACTGCAACAATACCATGGGGTACTCTTTATTTATTTATTTATTTGGTATGTGATTAATTTATTATTATTATTTTACTTTACAATATTGTATTGGTTTTGCCACACATCAACATGAATCTGCAACGAGTGTACACGTGTTCCCCATCCTGAACTTCCCTCCCACCTCCGCCCCCCACACCATCCCTCTGGGTCATCCCAGTGCACCAGCCCCAAGCATCCTGCACCCTGCATCAAACCTAGACTGGTGATACTCTTTTAAACAAAATGCTTCAGTGCTTCATATCTTTATGATCTCCATGATTCAGGACAATTTCAGTTTCAAGTGTTGGAAACCAATAGCAAAACCTAGGGACAGACTTCGGGTACAGCTAGATCTAGGGGGTTATGTATTTGTAAAGTGTCTATCTTGGTCTCTCAGTTTTCTTTCTTCTGTGTTGACTTCATTTCCATTCATGTCCTTCCAGTGTTTTGGCAAGATGATGATGAGCCTGTATCTGATCCCTCTGGGTCATCCCAGTGCACCAGCCCCAAGCATCCTGCACCCTGCATCAAACCTAGACTGGTGATACTCTTTTAAACAAAATGCTTCAGTGCTTCATATCTTTATGATCTCCATGATTCAGGACAATTTCAGTTTCAAGTGTTGGAAACCAATAGCAAAACCTAGGGACAGACTTCGGGTACAGCTAGATCTAGGGGGTTATGTATTTGTAAAGTGTCTATCTTGGTCTCTCAGTTTTCTTTCTTCTGTGTTGACTTCATTTCCATTCATGTCCTTCCAGTGTTTTGGCAAGATGATGATGAGCCTGTATCCTGTCAATTTGGAAACCTTGAAGGAAAGAGAGCTCCTTCTTGATATCACAGAAAAAGTCCTGGTATTTTCTCTAATCATTCAAAATGAATCATATGTAAATTTAGAAATCAATGACTATGGCCAGGGGGAGCCAAATAATTCTCATTTCTGGAAGTGTTTTCAGGGTGGGAAAGGTAAGATGCTATTGTTCTTATAAATGAGGAATGCATACTGAACAAGGTAATGCAACCCATAGAAGTGTTTAATGGAGAGTTTTAAAGCCTGCTCAGAAAACCTAACTGCATTTTCCATTATTTATTCAGAAGAGAAAGGAAAAAAGTGAGAGTTATTATCAAACAAAAACATTTAGAATAGAAGCTTCTTTTAATTGGGGGCTCATTACTAGGAGCCAGTTAATCACAGTTTAGGATGTGGAATTTATTTTTTTTTATATATATATATAAGGATTGCTCTAATATTACTTATATGTCTTTTGCCATCCTTTGATACCTATTTGCTAGCAGAAAGGAGTAATTTCTGTTTTAAATTCTAATTCTAAAGTCACATTTTGAACACTCAGCCAGAAACTGATAAAGAAATATGTATTTTTCATATGTTTAAGATGTTCCTGGGGTGAAAAAGCAGAATTATTCCTGAGCCATTTCTCTGGAGAGGGGTTTACTTAAAAATAATGTGTGAGACTGTGCTTGACTATATTCTTCACAATGTAGAAGAGAGAAATTGCTATGGCTTTGAAATGTTAGGGAAGATTCAATGGAAAAGACAGTTCCTGCCTTTAAAAGTGGGTAGAATTTTATAAAGCAAAGGAGAAAAATATGAATTTGAAGTTTAAATTAAATGATTTTCTAGGAACTAATTTCAGAGCTAAATGTGCAAAGTAATAATAAGATTTTAAAAATTTATTTATTTTAATTGGAGGCTAATTACTTTACAATACAGTAGTCGTTTTGCCATACATTGACACGAATTAGCCATGTGTGTACATGTATTCCCCATCCTGAAACCCCCTTCTGCCTCCTGCCTCATCCTATCCCTCAGGGTCATCCCAGTGCACCAGCCCTGAGCACCCTGTCTCATGCATCGAACCTGGACATTGACTATATTCTTCACAATGTAGAAGAGAGAAATTGCTATGGCTTTGAAATGTTAGGGAAGATTCAATGGAAAAGACAGTTCCTGCCTTTAAAAGTGGGTAGAATTTTATAAAGCAAAGGAGAAAAATATGAATTTGAAGTTTAAATTAAATGATTTTCTAGGAACTAATTTCAGAGCTAAATGTGCAAAGTAATAATAAGATTTTTAAAATTTATTTATTTTAATTGGAGGCTAATTACTTTACAATACAGTAGTCGTTTTGCCATACATTGACACGAATTAGCCATGTGTGTACATGTATTCCCCATCCTGAAACCCCCTTCTGCCTCCTGCCTCATCCTATCCCTCAGGGTCATCCCAGTGCACCAGCCCTGAGCACCCTGTCTCATGCATCGAACCTGGACTGGTGACGTTTCACATATGATAATATGCATGTTTCAATGCTATTCTCTCAAATCATCCCCCCCTTGTCTTCTCCCACAGAATCCAAAAGAGTGTTCTATACACCTGCGTCTCTTTTGCTGTCTCACATTTAAGCAATGATTTCAAACTTTATAATGAATTTTGATGATATATTTCTGTATTATCTTGCCTAAGTATTTATCAAAGTGAATTGAATAAAAATATTAATTTATTTTATTAATAAAATATTAATTTATTATTTACTTACAAGCTTTCAGGCTGCATTATTTTGTTGATGATTAAAGAGTAGAAGATTTTAAAACACATATTACTTGAATAGTTCATCATACAACTCTGGATTGGCATTTCTAGAATTTTGTCCTCAGAATGTCTCAACCAATGATGTGTCTTTTAACTTTCTGTTCTTGATCATGAATGTTATTTCTTGCCTGGTTATTTGGTTCTTTGGAAAACAGAACACAAAGTGAAAAGTAACTGAAAGATTGAATTAAATCCTAATCACTGGGTTAGCTATAGGGTCAAACAATTTAGAATATGCCTACTTTAAGACAAACTCCATAAAGTAGAAAAACATATCATAACCACTGGATTAAACCATAAAATAACCGGGCCTGCATATATCTAGCTATCAGTGGTTCTGATAATAATGTTAGTAAATCCACCTAACACCAGTTTCAAAAGATGGTAATCTCTTTCTCAAATATTTCTGTTGTTGTTCAGTCACCAAGTCATGTCTGACTGTTCGAGATCTCATGGATTGTAGCATGCCAGGCTTCCCTGTCCATCATCATCTCTGAAAATTTGCCCTAGTTCACATCCATTGAATCAGTGATGCCATCCAACCATTTCATCTCTCATGCACTCATCTCCCATGGGTTTCAAGCCAGGTTTAGAAAAGGCAGAGGAACCAGAGACTAAGTTGCCAACATTCACTGGATCATAGAGAAAACACGAGAAATTAAAAAAAAAAAAAACAACTATACCTCTCTTTCATTGACTAAATGAAATTCTGCCTCTCTTTCATTGCTAAAGCCTTGCTTTATCAGCAGCAGAGATTCTTAAAGCTCACTTGACTTCACATTCTAGGATATCTACCCCTTCATGGATCACTGCCTTGTCATGGTGAAGGGGCCTGAATAACTCAATGAAGCTATGAACCATGCTATGTAGGGCCACAAAGATGGATGGGTCATTGTGGAGAGTTCTGACAAAATGTGATCCACTGGAGGAGGGAATGGCAAACCACTCCAGTATATTAGCCATGAGAATCCCATGGACTATATAAAAAGGCAAAATGATATGACACCAGATGGAGAGTCATCCAGGTTACAAGGTATATGATATGCTACTGGGGAAGAGCTGAGGACAATTAATAGCTCCAGAAAGAATGAAGTGGCTGAGCCAAAGCAGAAAAGATGCTCAGTTGTGGATGAGTCTGGTGATGAAAGTAATATCTGATGCTATAAAGAACAGTATAGCATAGGAACCTGGAATATTAGACCCATGAACCAAGGTAAATTGGACATGGTCAAGCAGGAGATTGCAAGACTAAACATTGACATCTTAGGAATCAGTGAACTAAAATGGATGGGAATGAGTGAATTTAATTCAGGTAACATTAAATCTACCAATGTGGGCAAGAATGCCATAAAAGAAATGGAGTAGACCTCATAATCAACAAACAAGTCTGAAATTCAGTACCTGGGTGCAACCTCAAAAGCAACAGAATGGCCTTGGTACATTTCCAAGACAAACCATTCAGCATCACAGTAATCCAAGTCTATGCCCCAACTACTAATGACGAAGAAGCTGATCAGTTCAATGAAGACCTAGAAGACCTCCTTGAACTAGCGTCAAAAAATGTTTGTCCTCTTTATCATAGGGGGTTGGACTCCTAAAGTAGGAAGTCAAGAGACCCCTGGAGTAACAGGCAAGTTTGGCCTTGGAGTACAAAATTAAGCAGGGCAAAGGCTAACAATTCTACCAAGAGAAGGCATTGTCATAGCAAAAACCTTTTTCAGCAACAGAAGAGACAAATTTACACATGGACATCACCAAATGGTCAATACCAAAATCAGATTGATTGCATTCCTTGTAGCAAATATGGAGAACTGTATACAGGGTGCTCAGGAAATGAAAGTAGGCAAAGTGGTTGTCTGAGTAAGCTTTACAAATAGCTGAGGAAAGAAGAGAAGCAAAAAGCAAAGGAGAAAGGGAAAGATACACCCTGTTAAATCCAGAGTTCCAAAGAATAGCAAGAGAGGCAAGAAGGCCTTCTCAATGAACAATGCAAAGAAATAGAGGAAAACTATAGAAAGTATACGTTCTCTTGGCAAAACTCTAATAGCCTTTGCCCTGCTTCATTCCATAGTTCAAGGTCAAATTTGCCTGTTACTCCAGGTGTTTCTTGACTTCCCACTTTTGCATTCCAGTCTCCTATAATGAACAGGACATCTTTCTTGAGTGTTGGTTCTAAAAGGACTTGTAGGTCTTCATAAAACCATTCAGCTTCAGCTTCTTCAGCGTTACTAGTTGGGGCATAGACTTGGATTACTGTGATATTGAGTGATTTGCCTTGGAAATGAACAGATATCATTATGTCGTTTTTGAGATTGCATCCAAGTACTGCATTTTGGACTCTTGTTGACCATGATGGCTACTCCATTTAATTCCAAGGCCAAATTTGCCTGTTACTCCAGGTGTTTCTTGACTTCCCACTTTTGCATTCCAGTCTCCTATAATGAACAGGACATCTTTCTTGAGTGTTGGTTCTAAAAGGACTTGTAGGTCTTCATAAAACCATTCAGCTTCAGCTTCTTCAGTGTTACTAGTTGGGGCATAGACTTGGATTACTGTGATATTGAGTGATTTGCCTTGGAAATGAACAGATATCATTATGTCGTTTTTGAGATTGCATCCAAGTACTGCATTTTGGACTCTTGTTGACCATGATGGCTACTCCATTTCTTCTAAGGGATTCCTGCCCGCAGTAGTAGATAAGATGGTCATCTGAGTTAAATTCACCCATTCTAGCCCATTTTAGTTCACTGATTCCTAGAATGTCGACATTCACTCTTGCCATCTCCTGTTTGATCACTTCAAATTTGCCTTGATTCATGGACCTAACATTACAGGTTCCTATGCAATATTGTTCTTTACAAGGTCTTTACTGGACCTTGCTTCTATCACTAGTCACATCCACAACTGGGGATTGTTTTTGCTTTGGCTCCATCCTATAATTTTTCTGGAGTTATTTCTCCACTGATCTCCAATGGAGAACACCCTTTTTCAACAACACAAGAGAAGACTCTACACATGGACATCACCAGATGGTCAACACCGAAATCAGATTGATTATATTCTATGCAGCCAAAGATGGAGAAGCTCTATACAGTCAGCAAAAACAAGTCTGGGAGCTGACTGTGACTCAGATCATAAACTCCTTATTGCCAAATTCAGACTTAAATTGAAGAAAACAGGGAAAACCACTAGAACATTCAGGTATGACCTAAATCAATTCCCTTACGATTATACAGTGGAAGTGAGAAATAGAGTTAAGGGACTAGATCTGATAGATAGAGTGCCTGATGAACTATGGAATGAGGTTCCTGACATTGTGAAGGAGACAGGGATCAAGACCATCCCCAAGAAAAAGAAATGTAAAGAAGCAAAATGGCTGGCTGAGGAGGCCTTATAAATAGCTGTGAAAAAAAGAGAAGCAAAAAGCAAAAGAGAAAAGGAAAGATATAAGCATTTGAATGCAGAGTTCCAAAGATAGCAAGAATAGATAAGAAAGCCTTCCTCAGCGATCAATGCAAAGAAATAAAGGAAAACAACAGAAAGAGAAAGACTAGAGATCTCTTCAAGAAAATTAGAGATATCAAGGGAATATTTCATGCAAAGATGGGCTTGATAAAGAACAGAAATGGTATGGACCTAACAGAAGCAGAAGATATTAAGAAGAGGTGGCAAGAATACACAGAAGAATTGTACAAAAAGATCTTCATGACCCAGATAATCAAGATGGTATGATCACTCACCTAGAACCAGACATCCTGGAATGTGAAGTCAAATGGGCCTTAGAAAGCATCACTACGAACAAAGCTAGTGGAGGTGATGGAATCCCAGTTAAGCTATTTCAAATCCTGAAAGATGATGCTGTGAAAGTGCTGCACTCAATATGCCAGCAAATTTGAAAAAACCCAGCAGTGACCACAGGACTTAAAAGGTCACTTTTCATTTCAATCCCAAAGAAAGGCAATGCCAAAGAATGCTCAAACTACCGCACAATTGCACTCATCTCACACGCTAGTAAAGTAATGCTCAAAATTATCCAAGCCAGGCTTCACCAATATGTGAACCATGAATTTCCAGATGTTCAAGCTGGATTTAGAAAAGGCAGAGTAACCAGAGATCAAATTGCCAACATCCACTGGATCATGGAAAAAGCAAGAGAGTTCCAAAAAACCATCTATTTCTGCTTTATTGACTATGCCAAAGCCTTTGACTGTGTGGATCACAATAAACTGTGGAAAACTCTGCAAGAGATAGGCATACCAGACCACCTGACCTGCCTCTTGAGAAACGTATATGTAGCTCAGGAAGCAACAGTTAGAACTGGACATGGAACAAGAGACTAGTTCCAAATAGGAAAAGGAGTACATCAAGGCTGTATATTGTCACCCTGCTTATTTAACTTATATGCAGAGTACATCATGAGAAATGCTGGACTGGAAGAAACACAAGCTGGAATCAAGATTGCCCGGAGAAATATCAATAACCTCAGATATGCAGCGGAGTAGCCTGGTGGGCTGCAGTCCATGGGGTCGCTAACAGT
>SJYX01005824.1:220958-232629 GCA_006410675.1 Oreotragus oreotragus | reverse complement strand
AATGTCTCTGCTTTTTAATATGCTGTCTAGGTTAGTCATAACTTTCTTTCCAAGAAGTGTCTTTTAATTTCATGGCTGTAATCACCATCTGCAGTGATTTTGGAGCCCAAAAACCTAAAGTCAGCCACTGTTTCCACTGTTTCCCCATCTATTTCCCATGAAGTAATGGGATCAGATGCCATGATCTTAGTTTTCTGAATGTTGAGCTTTAAGTCAACTTTTTCACTCTCCTCTCAGTTTCACCAAGAGGCTCTTTAGTTCTTCTTCACTTTCTGCTATAAGGGTGGTGTCATCTGCATATCTGAGGTGATTCATATTCTCCCAGCACTCCTGAATCCAGGCAAGCATTTCTCATGATGTACTCTGCATATACATTAAATAAGCAGTGTGGCAATATACAGCCTTGATGTACTCCTTTTCCTATTTTGAACCAGTCTGTTTTTCCATGTCCAGTTCTAACTGTTGCTTCCTGACCTGCACACAGATTTCTCAAGAGGCAGGTCAGGTGGTCTGGTATTCTAATCTCTTTCAGAATTTTCCACAGTTTATTGTGATCCACACAGTCAAAGGCCTTGGCATAGGTGATACAGCCAAAATAGATGTTTTTCTGGAACTCTCTTGCTTTTTTTGAAGATCCAGCAGATGTTGGCAATTTGATCTCTGGTTCCTCTGCTTTTCTATATCCTGCTTGAAGATATGGAAGTGCATGGTTCACATATTGCTCACAATCAATAGCCAGACAAAAAATAAAAGATAATTACAATGGGAAGCTATGATTAATGTAACAATATAAAATAATTACATACAATCTGGGGGGTTAAGTATAGTGATGTGGTAAGTTGAAGCGCATACATGCAGATGTTCTCCTCTACCCAATCAGTCTGTGTCTTTTGGTTGGTGCATTTAATCCATTTACAGTTCAGGTAATTATTGATATGCATGATCCTAATAAAATTTTAATTGTTTTGGGCTTATTTTACATGGGTCTTTTCCTTCTCCTGTGTTTTCTTCCTAGAGATGTTTCTTTAGTATTTGTTGGTGTTGAATTCTCTCAACTTTTGCTTGTTTGGAAAGTTCTGTTTTCTCCCTTAAATCTGAATAAGAGTGTTACTGAGTAGAATATTCTTGGTTGTATGTTCTTCCCTTTCATCACTTTAAATATGTCATGACATTTCCTTCTGACTTGTAGTATTTCTGTTAGGAAATTAGCTGATAATCTTATGGGAGTTCCCTTGTATGTTGCCATTTTTCCCTTGTTGCTTTTAATATTTTATCTTTGTCTTTAATTTTCATCATTCTGATTGCTGTGTCTCAGTGTGCTCCTCCTTGGGTTTATCCTTCTTGGGACTCTGCATTTCTTGGACTTGGGTTGACTATTTCCTTTGCTATGTTAGTGACATTTTCAGCTGTTATCTTTTCAAACATTTTCTCAGGTCCTTTCTCTCTCTGCCTTCTGGAACCCCTATAATGTGTTCGTTGTTGAGTTTAATATTGTCCCAGAGGTCTCTTAGGCCGTCTTCTTCTTCTTTTTTTTTTGTCTATATTCTGCTCTGCAGCAGTCACTTCCACCATTCTGTTCTCCAGGTAACTTATCCATTTTTTTGCATCAGTTATTCTGATACTGATTCCTTCTAGTGTATTATTCATTTCTATTTCTTCTTTAGTTCTTCTAGGTCTTTGGTAATCATTTCTTATATCTTCTTAATCTATGCCTTGATTTTTTTTTTTCTGAGTTCCTGGATTATCTTCACTATCATTATTTTGAATTCTTTTTCTGGAAGGTTGTCTAGCTTCACTTCATTTAGTTGTTTTTCTGAGTTTTTATCTTGTCCCTTCATCTGGGACAAAATCATCTGCTTTTTAATCCTGATTAAATTTCTGTGATGTGGTTTTCATTCTAGCCACTGTGAGATTTTGATTCTTCTTGCTTTTTCTGTCTGCTTTCCAGTGGATGAGGCTAAAAGGCTTTATAAGCTTCCTGATGGGAGGGCCTGGTGGTTGGAAAAATTGGGTCTTGCTCTGGTGGGCAGGGTTGTGTTCAATAAAGCTTTAATACAATTATCTGCTGATAGATGGGTTGTTCTCTCTCCCTGTTTGTTGTTTGGCCTGAGGTAACACAGTCCTGGGATCTATGGGCTCCATAGTAGGGTTAAGGACTTATGAGGAATTATGTCAAGGAACCCCTTTAGGACCACTGCTGCTAGTGCCTCCATCCACACAGCAAGTCACTGGCAACTCCCACCTCCACAGGACACCCTCCAACAACACTAGCATGTAGGTCTGTTTCAGTCTCCCATGGGGTCACTGCTCATTTTCCCTGGGTCTTGATGCACACAAGATTTTGTTTGTGCCATTTCCCAGAGTGGAGATTCTGTTTCCTCCACTCCTGTGGAAATTCTGTAATCAAATCCCATTGGCCTTTAAAGTCAAGTTTCCTGAAGATTCCCAGTCCCTTTGCTGGATCCCCAGGCTGGGAAGCCTGACATGAGGTTCAGAACCTTCACAACAGTGGGAGAACTTCATTGGTATTCTTATTCTTCAGATTTTGATCACCCACCTGGCAGGTATGGGATTTAATTTTATCATGTTTTTGATGGTTATAGCATCCTCCTCTTGATGGTTGTTCAACAGCCAGTTACAATTTTGGTGCTTTGGCAAGAGGAGATGAGCATCCATCATCTTCACCATCATACATTTTGTTCCACCATCTTGAGCCAGAAGCCCTAATAGTTATTTCCTTATGGACAAAAATTTTATTTATAAATTGGAAGTTGATATATACACAATTATAATTTAGAATACAATAACTATAGATATATTTTCCACTCTCAAAATTCTCTTCAGAGATTTTAATCCCCAATTGTTGACTAATACCAGATCACCTCACTGCTTATCATCTGTGGCCTTTCATGATGCTCTGCATTCTTCATTATGCCAGACTCCATTTTTCCCAATAGATTGTAATCATCTTGAGATACTTGTCACAAATTTAACACAGTATCAGGAACACCACAGGTTTCTCTCAGTCTATAACATTTTCAGTCTTCACCCACCAGGCTAGATAGATGTTGCCAAATTCAATGGTCAATTTCAGTACAAATATACTTGAATTCTCAGTAGAGATTGACCCAGTTGTTCACTCCATCCTTCTTTAAACACCATCAGAACATCACATTCACTTGTTTTGCTCACATGAATGCCAACTCCTCATTTTATAGTGCTGAATTGTCCTCCTCTCCAGATCTCTCAATGTTGAAGTTTAGTAGTTCCCTGGAGGTCTCGTGGTTAAGACTCCATGCTTTCACCGCAGATAGCACTGGTTCAATCCTGGGCCAGCAAACTAAGACCTTGCATGCTATGTGGCCTGATCAGATAAAACAACAACAACAAAAGCATCTTGTTCACTCAGCCGAACTACACACTTTTCCCTAATTTCAGCATATTTCCCAAAGTGGACAATTCTTCCAGTTTCCTAGGTCAAAAGGAGATAGCTTGCTTCCTCCGTTTCTTAACAATACATGTAAAATTGACGAGCAAGTCCTGCCTACTCTCAGTTCAGTTCAGTCGCTCAGTCGTGTCTGACTCTTTGCGACCCCATGAATCGCAGCACTCCAGGCCTCCCTGTCCATCACCATCTCCCGGAGTTCAGTCAGACTCACATCCATAGAGTCCGTGATGCCATCCAGCCATCTCATCCTCGGTCGTCCCCTTCTCCTCCTGCCCCCAATCCCTCCCAGCATCAGAGTCTTTTCCAATGAGTCAACTCTTCGCATGAGGTGGCCAAAGTACTGGAGTTTCAGCTTTAGCATCATTCCTTCCAAAGAAATCCCAGGGTTGATCTCCTTCAGAATGGACTGGTTGGATCTCCTTGCAGTCCAAGGGACTCTCAAGAGTCTTCTCCAACACCACAGTTCAAAAGCATCGATTCTTCGGCGCTCAGCTTTCTTCACAGTCCAACTTTCACATCCATACATGACCACAGGAAAAACCATAGCCTTGACTAGGCGGACCTTAGTCGGCAAAGTAATGTCTCTGCTTTTGAATATACTATCCAGGTTGGTCATAACTTTTCTTCCAAGGAGTAAGCGTCTTTTAATTTCATGGCTGCAGTCACCATCTGCAGTGATTTTGGAGCCCAAAAAAATAAAGTCTGACACTGTTTCCACTGTTTCCCCATCTATTTCCCATGAAGTGATGGGACCGGATGCCATGATCTTCGTTTTCTGAATGTTGAGCTTTAAGCCAACTTTTTCGCTCTCCTCCTTCACTTTCATCAAGAGGCTTTTTAGCTCCTCCTCACTTTCTGCCATAAGGGTGGTGTCATCAGCATATCTGAGGTTATTGATATTTCTCCCGGCAATCTTGATTCCAGCTTGTGTTTCTTCCAGTCCAGCGTTTCTCATGATGTACTCTGCATATAAGTTAAATAAGCAGGGAGACAATATACAGCCTTGACGTACTCCTTTTCCTATTTGGAACCAGTCTGTTGTTCCATGTCCAGTTCTAACTGTTGCTTCCTGACCTGCATACAGATTTCTCAAGAGGCAGGTTAGGTGGTCTGGTATTCCCATCTCTTTCAGAATTTTCCACAGTTTATTGTGATCCACACAGTCAAAGGCTTTGGCATAGTCAATAAAGCAGAAATAGATGTTTTTCTGGAACTCTCTTGCTTTTTCCATGATCCAGCGGATGTTGGCAATTTGATCTCTGGTTCCTCTGCCTGTTCTAAAACCAGCTTGAACATCAGGGAGTTCACGGTTCACATATTGCTGAAGCCTGGCTTGGAGAATTTTGAGCATTACTTTACTAGCGTGTGAGATGAGTGCAATTGTGCGGTAGTTTGAGCATTCTTTGGCATTGCCTTTCTTTGGAATTGGAATGAAAACTGACCTTTTCCAGTCCTGTGGCCACTGCTGAGTTTTCCAAATTTGCTGGCATATTGAGTGCAGCACTTTCACAGCATCATCTTCCAGGATTTGAAACAGCTCAACGGGAATTCCATCACCTCCACTAGCTTTGTTCTTAGTGATGCTTTCTAAGGCCCACTTGACTTCACATTCCAAGATGTCTGGCTCTAGATTAGTGATCACATCCTCATGATTATCTGGGTCGTGAAGATCTTTTCTGTACAGTTCTTCTGTGTATTCTTGCCACCTCTTCTTAATATCTTCTGCTTCTGTTAGGTCCATACCATTTCTATCCTTTATCGAGCCCATCTTTGCATGAAATGTTCCCTTGGTATCTCCAATTCTCTTGAAGAGATCTCTAGTCTTTCCCATTCTGTTGTTTTCCTCTATCTCTTTGCATTGATTGCTGAAGAAGGCTTTCTTATCTCTTCTTGCTATTCTTTGGAACTCTGCATTCAGATGCTTATATCTTTTCTTTTCTCCTTTGCTTTTCGCCTCTCTTCTTTTCAGTGCTATTTGTAAGGCTTCTCCAGACAGCCATTTTGCTTTTTTGCATTTCTTTTCCATGGGGATGGTCTTGATCCCTGTCTCCTGTACAATGTCACGAACCTCATTCCATAGTTCATCAGGAACTCTGTCTATCAGATCTAGGCCCTTAAATCTATTTCTCACTTCCACTGTATAATCATAAGGGATTTGATTTAGGTCATACCTGAATGGTCTAGCGGTTTTCCCTACTTTCTTCAATTTAAGTCTGAATTTGGAAATAAGGAGTTCATGATCTGAGCCACAGTCAGCTCCTGGTCTTGTTTTTGTTGACTGTATAGAGCTTCTCCATCTTTGGCTGCAAAGAATATAATCAATCTGATTTCGGTGTTGACCATCTGGTGATGTCCATGTGTAGAGTCTTCTCTTGTGTTGCTGGAAGAGGGTGTTTGCTATGACCAGTGCATTTTCTTGGCAAAACTCTATTAGTCTTTGCCCTGCTTCATTCCGCATTCCAAGGCCAAATTTGCCTGTTACTCCAGGTGTTTCTTGACTTCCTACTTTTGTATTCCAGTCCCTAATAATGAAAAGGACATCTTTTGGGGGTGTTAGTTCTAAAAGGTCTTGTAGGTCTTCATAAAACCATTCAACTTCAGCTTCTTCAGCATTACTGGTTGGGGCATAGACTTGGAAAGCTGTGATACTGAATGGTTTGCCTTGGAAATGAACAGGGATCATTCTGTCATTTTTGAGACTGCATCCAAGTACTGCATTTCAGACTCTTTTGTTGACCATGATGGCTACTCCATTTCTTCTGAGGGATTCCTGCCTGCAGTAGTAGATATAATGGTCATCTGAGTTAAATTCACCCATTTCAGTCCATTTTAGTTCACTGATTCCTAGAATGTCGACGTTCAATCTTGCCATCTCTTGTTTGACCACTTCCAATTTGCCTTGATTCATGGATCTGACATTTCAGGTTCCTAGGCAATATTGCTCTTTACAGCATCGGCTCTTGCTTCTGTCACCAGTCACATGCACAACTGGGTATTGGGTTGACAGAACGTGGTCCACTGGAGAAGGGAATGGCAAGCCACTTCAGTATTCTTGCCTTGAGAACCCCATGAACAGTATGAAAAGGCAAAATGATACGATACTAAAAGAGGAACTCCACAGGTCATTAGGTGCCAATGACCTGTGGCAATATGCTACTGGAGATCAGTGGAGAAATAACTCCAGAAAAAAAGAAGGGATGGAGCCAAAGCATAAACAATACCTAATTGTGCATGTGACTGTCTACTCTACCTTACAGTAAATCTCCAACATCATTTCTTTCTTTCCCCTCATTTACTAGTGACTGGAGCTTCATATTTAACTCTCACAGTTCTATTCCTAACCAGTTTCTGTCTATTCTCCACAAAGCACTCAGTGAAATCTTTTAAGTGTATAAAGTAGATAGTGTCTAGAGGGACTGAAATCATGGCTCAAAAATCCTCTGAATTCTGCTGTTATTAATTGCTAGATGAGTAGTCAAGTATCAATACATTGTGAATATTCAAGGAGAAACAAACCCTCATCCTATGAAATATCCCTCACATCTAGTCTGTAATTGTCTTTCTAGCTTTATTATTGATTGCCGCCTCTGGCCACTCTGCTCCAGGAACATTGATCACCTTATAGTTTCTCCTTCAATGAAAATTTTTTCCTGCCTCAGAATATCATCTACGTTAATTCCCTCTGTGCTTATAGGGAACCTGCTAGATCTTTCATCCTCTAGCCCATCTTTTCTTATTAGGTTGTTTACTGGTGGCTCATACGGTGAAGCATCTACCTGCAATGAGGGAGACCTGGGTTCAATTCCTGGGTTGGGAAGGTTCCCTGGAGAAGTAAATGGCAATCCACTCCAGCACTCTTGCCTGGAAAATCCCATGGACGGAGGAGCCTGATAGGCTACAGTCCATGGGGTCGCAAAGAGTCAGATACGACTGAGCGACTTCACTTCACTTCACTTAGTTTTTCAGTGGACGAATAGATGATAGATAGTCTTCTATAGATAGACTGCCACTTCTCACACACATCTGACATTTATTAATTTACTCGCTATCTGTATTCCTCAACTAAAGTGTAAAACAGAATTTTTCCTTTAAGGTTCTTATCCCTAGAACACACCCTGTTTGACTCTTAGCAATTATTCAAGAAAATTCGTGTCAAACAAGCTGATTGTGGTATAAAAGATGATGATAGGGATAATTAAAATTAGAAAATTAGAATAATTTCTAATATGGATTCATGTCACCCTTTGATTAGACTTTTTAGTGATTTTCCTAGGGGAGTAAACAATAAACTACAAACAAACAAAAGTGATTAATTACATATCTCTTGGTTCAAAGTTCTGAAATTCTTTTCAATTAGTTAGTATGTAACAATAATTCTAGCTGCCCTTTACTGAATATGTATTGTGTGTCAGATATTGTTCTTCAATGTTTATATTGTTTTCTTTTAATCCTCATAAATTCTCATATGATGTATCTATTTCTGTTTCCATTTTGTTGATAAGAAATGGAAACCTTAAAAAGATTAAGTAACATTGCAAGTTCTACTCTTACTGGGTCATAAAGCCTGATTTTAAACTCAGGTCTCCAAGCTTTAGTATCCAAGTCTTTTGAACTGAAAATTCTCATATGATGTATCTATTTCTGTTTCCATTTTGTTGATAAGAAATGGAAACCTTAAAAAGATTAAGTAACATTGCAAGTTCTACTCTTACTGGGTCATAAAGCCTGATTTTAAACTCAGGTCTCCAAGCTTTAGTATCCAAGTCTTTTGAACTGTATATCTCATTACTTCAGGGAATTAAAAAAATGACAGGTAAAGTTCAAATTAAGACTGAAATATAAAGTGAACTATGGGTGTAATTTTAATTTTAAGTAGACATATGAAAAGTAAGAAAAGCAATTTTAATAATATATTTAAGACAGTATGTAAAACGTATTTTTCAGTATGTAATATAGACATAAAAATTAAAAAAAAATATTTTGCACTTCTTTCTTATACTAAGTTTTTGAGATTTGGTTTGTATTATATATATATATATAACATATCAATTTGAGCAGCTGTGTTTCAATAGCTGCAAGTTGCTTGTAGTTAACATATTGGACAATCCAGAGCTTATCATTTTCTTCAATAAGGTGTGTGTTTAATGTCTTTATTTTTCTATACCTACAGGGCTGTAAATAAATCTGCTTTTAAAATGCTTATTGTTAAAATCTAGGCATGATAGGATACAATATAAACTAAAAAGGAAAATCAAGAGTTTACATTCAATTAAGTTGAAAACTCTAACTTCTGTGATTTCTAGAGCAGGGATTAGGGGGAAGTCCCTAATTTCTAAATCTACTTATCAGCTGTTTGATCAGCTATCTGAGTAGCAGGTGATTATGTTAGTGAGAGCCTTTTTATCCCTGTTGAGCTTACGGTAGAGATATAATATCCAACCGTGTTGAGCAAGCATTTCTGAAATTTCAACTTACCTATCATAGTCTGACAGGAGAAAACTTGTCCTTCAGTACTCGGATCAAGGTATGAAAGCTAATCAGCTAATATAATCCAATTAGGAAAAGAAATAGTGTGTACAACAATCATAATTTTGCAGCAAAAATAGGGACTATTAAAATTAGTGATCAAAAGTTTGAAGAACAGGATATTGGCAAGCTCTCAATATTCCCTCAATATATTTATCTATTACAAGTGGAAAAATAGTAACTCCACAGAGAAATGATCATGTAATCAAGGCTGTTATGATTAGTAATGAGACATCTCAACTTCATTTACAAGTTCACCCTACTCAGGAAAACACTTAAGACAATTTTATCAAGAGTCATAGGACCAAATAACTAATAACTGCTCTTCAAAAGTATCAAGGTCATGAGAGCCAAGGAAAAACTACGGAATTGCCACAGATGGAAGAGACTGCAGAAATATGAAAACTAAATGCAATGTTGTATCCTAGACCAGGAAAAGCATATTAATGGGAAAACTAGTGAAATGAAGTCTGATATTTTATCTATTTTTGTTACACCAATGTTATTTTAAATTAATCTGTATTGTATTATAGTTAATGCAAGGTGCTAAATTAGAAAAAGTTGGATGGCCAGGAGAATACGTGAACTCTGTATTATTTTTGCAAATTTTCTGTAAATATAAAACAATTTCAAAATTTAAAAAAAAGGCAAAGACCAGAACAACTCATTGTTCGGTGCTCTTTCCATACAATTGTTTTACTCTTTGTCAATGCTTACCTACCACTGGAATAAATTATTCAGCTGCATTTTAAAAGCACAGCTAATTGTACTATATTGTACAGGCAAAATAATCCACTAACTGAACTTTTCACTTTTCAACTAATTATTTACAGTTGTTTAGCCTCAATCCGAGAGAGTGCTCTTAGGAAGTTGATGATAATTCTACTTTCAAATATTTGTAGACTCATACAACTGTTATCAACCAAATTCTCTTTGTTATGCCATACATCATACATGATGATGATATTTGGAGTTTATAATATGTCATCACATCATCATAACATTTATTACATTTTCTTGAGCTTCCCATGGAGGAAGGACTTTTCTAAATATGTCATAAAACATTATGCATTCCAAGTAAAGAGCAATTTCTACAACATATTAGAAAAAATGAATACTGTTCAATACAGGTAGAAGTTAGGAAGAAAATTCATCTAATGCTTTCTTCTTACTTTGTATACTAGATAAACCATTCTCCAATTTAAAATAAAGAATTATATTTTCACACAATGGTATTTCTGTTCCTGTAAGCATTTTAGTAGCCTAGAAGAGGCAGATTTCAAAGACCTATTAATAATATCAGTGTTGCTCACTGACAAATTAGTATGAAGCACAAAAACCCACTCAAGTGAGTAGAGGCAGCTTAGTTTTTCTCTCAAAAGGGCTTTTAAGAATAAGGAGAAGACTAAAACAGGTGTTTCTCCAAAAAAGAAATACAGATGACCAATAGGGACATAAATAGGTGCTCAACATCCCTAATTATTAGAGAAATGCAAATCAAGACTACAGTGAGATACCATACCATGCAGAATCACCGTCTTCAAAAAGTTTAGAAATAACAAATGCTAGAGACGGTGTGGAGAAAAGGGAACCTTCCTACGCTGTTGGTGGGAAAGTATATGGAGAACAGCATGGAGGTTCATCAGAAAAGTAAAAATAGAGTTGCCATATGATCCTGCAATCTCACTCCTGGGCATATATCTGGACAAAATTATAATTCAAAAAGATATGTGCACCCCTGTGTTCATAGCAACACTATTCAGAATAGCCAAGACATGGAAACAGCATAAATATTCATTGACAGATGAATGAATAGACAAGAGGTGGTGCATGTATGCAATGGAGTATTACTCAGCCATAAAATAGAATGAATAATGCCATTTGTAGCTACATGGATGGACCTAGAGATTGTCATACTAAGCAAAGTAGGTCAGAAAAAGGCAAATACCATGTGATGTCACTTATTTGTGGAATCTAAAATATAACACAAATAAACTGTCTACGAGAAAGAAACAAACTGAGAGACATAGAGAACAGATTTGTGGTAGTTAGTGGTGAGTGGGTTGGGGAGGGAAGGAGTGGAAAGCTGGGATTAGCAGATATAAGCCTTTAAATATAGAATGGATACACAACAAAGTCCTACTATATAGCACAGAGAACTGTGTTCAATATGGTAAACTATAATGGAAAAGACTACACACACACACACACACACACACACACACACACACAATAACTGAATCACTTTGCTGTACAGCATAAATTGATACATTATTGTAAATCAAATATACTTCAGTGAAAAAGAAGGAAGAAAAGAGCTTCTCAGGGTGAAATTGTGCTGCTTAGTTCTACAAATGATTATCTTTCTGCAGTACCAGGAATGTTTTCAATAGGCTATGTGGTGTTAACAGTGGGAAATATAAATGAACTCCACCTTGGGTGGGTTTAGTATCCAAAAGGATTTCCAGTACATTCTGGAAATCCTTTGTAATCTTACTACAAGCTTAACATGCTCACCTCAATTTATATTCTACCCACAAAATACCTGATCAGAAAGGGAGTATCTAGGTTTTGAACCTGGAGATTGAATTTGAGTGAAAATCAAGTTTAAATGGTCCTTTGCTCTATTTGTTTTTTTTCCCACATACATGTAAATGAGTCTTTTATAGAAGTCATGGTAAATGCACCATTTTAGAA
>SJYX01005824.1:188563-201152 GCA_006410675.1 Oreotragus oreotragus | reverse complement strand
AGAGAACGCACTGGTCATAGCAAACACCCTCTTCCAACAACACAAGAGAAGACTCTACACGTGGACATCACCAGATGGTCAACACTGAAATCAGATTGATTACAATCTTTGCAGCCAAAGATGGAGAAGCTCTATACAGTCAGCAAAAACAAGACCAGGAGCTGACTGTGGCTCAGATCATGAACTCCTTATTGCCAAATTCAGACTTAAGTTGAAGAAAGTGGGAAAAACCACTAGACTATTCAGATATGAACTAAATCAAATCCTTTATGATAATACAGTGGAAGTGAGAAATAGATTTAAGGGATTAGATCTGATAGACAGAGTGCCTGATGAACTGTGGACAGAGATTCGTGACATTGTACAGGAAACCATTGAACAGGGGATCAAGACCATCCCCATGGAAAAGAAATGTGAAAAATCAAAATGGCTGTCTGAGGAGGCCTTACAAATAGCTGTGAAAAGAAGAGAAGCCAAAAGCAAAGGAGAAAAGGAAAGATATAAGGATCTGAATGCAGAGTTCCAAAGAATAGCAAGGAGAGATAAGAAAGCCTTCCTCAGTGATCAATGCAAAGAAATAGAGGAAAACAACAGAATGGGGGAGCCTGGTGGGCTGCTGTCCAGGGGGTCACACAGAGTCGGACATGACTGAAGCGACTTAGCAGCAGAGATCTCTTCAAGAAAATTAGAGATTCCAAGGGAACATTTCATGCAAAGATGGGCTCAATAAAGGACAGAAATGGACCTAACAGAAGCAGAAGATATTAAGAACAGGTGGTAAGAATACACAGAACTGTACAAAAAAAATCTTCACCACCAAGATAATTACGATGGTGCGATCACTCACCTAGAGCTAGATATCCTGGAATGTGAAGTCAAGTGGGCCTTTTTACCATAATAGCTTTTTAAAAATGATACGTTGATGTTACAATTTCAGGCAAAATTACTTTCATTTATTTGACACAATGAGTTTCTCAGGTGGCACAGTGGTAAAGAATCCACCTTCCAATGCAGGAGATGCAAGAGATGTGGGTTTGACTCTTAGGTCAAAAAGATCCCTTGAAGATCTTTTGGAATGGCACCCTTGGAATGGCACCCCACTCCAGTATTCTTGTTTGGAAAATTCCATGGACAGAGGAGTCTGGTGGATTATAGTCGATGGGGTCTCAAAGAGTCAGAAGTGACTGAGCATGCATTCATGGTTTGACACCATGAATAGAGTATACCACATGGAATACATTAGATAAACATGCTGTATTTAGATCAACACTAAGAGTAGTGCTCTGCATACATACATCAACAACAACAACAAAAAAAACAATGAAGAGGAATTATCCTCTACAACTCTTCAGGAGGTTGTGTGTGTATCCTATTTCTATATGTTTTGAGCCCTTTGATGAAAGTTTTAGCACATGGTTAAATCAAGTTAAAATATACTAAAAATCTTCTGTGCTTCAATTATATTTAAATATATTCAAATTGATACTTTCAATTTGTGAGAAGAATATGAGATTTAGAAAGATTCAAATATTAATGAAAATAATGGTACAGAAAGAATGGGCTTCCAAATGGTTGCACCCCAGAACTCACTTGCTATTGCTAGCATCTGTGCTCAAATCTTCATTTCATATTTTAACAAGTATAATAAATCTTTATTCCATTAAATTTTATGTACCTACTATTTGTGTACTTTCAAATTGTTGTTTATTACTTTTGCCATTTGCTTGTATTGGTCATTTGATATATTTTTATCTGTGATATACTTATGCATATTTTTGGCTGGGATTTTATTGATCCTAAAAAATCATTGAAAAAGTACTGTTTCCATTTTCTTATTTGCACTTAATATTGGGGTCAGGAAGAAGCAAAAGTCAGTGAAAAGGGGATTGGTAAACTAAGCAGAAGGAGAGAGAGATAGGAAAAAATTATGTGAAATACCAGCCCATTTCCTATAAATGGCTCCTACTTTCCTTAGGGTCTCAGTACCTCTCATTCTGCTGGATGCTAAAAAACTAGGTTTGAGTTGTGGAAAACCCAGCTTTTAATGTTTTTGTGGTGCCTACATTCTGGAAGTATATTATTGATGCTCCTAGAAAGCACAACCACCTCATGTTAAATATAGCATAGAGGTGATGAAGATTAAATTTGTGCAGAAGCTGATGATTTTGTCGATAGGTTCCTGGACTGGATGCTAAAAAACTAGGTTTGAGTTGTGGAAAACCCAGCTTTTAATGTTTTTGTGGTGCCTACATTCTGGAAGTATATTATTGATGCTCCTAGAAAGCACAACCACCTCATGTTAAATATAGCATAGAGGTGATGAAGATTAAATTTGTGCAGAAGCTGATGATTTTGTCGATAGGTTCCTGGGTCTCACACCCACGTTGCATGCCTAAAATTAAATTTGTTGTAGGTGATATTATTCCTGAGTTGTTCTGAAAGGTGTCACTTACTCCATATAATTGAAACAGAGTGTATTTCTACAAACATTAGCATGTCATAAATCATATGGGTTTTGGAAAACTACTGGCTTTCAACAGAGTTTTACTTAATGAAAATTAATACAATAAAATGTCTTCATTGCAGGAATCATGCTGCAATGGAATCCATTTAAAACAGATGGCTTTCATTTTTTTCTTGAAAAACTAAAATAACTTGCCAAAATAAGATAGGCAAAAAGAAAAAAAAAGTTTGATTATTTAACATCACATGATTTGTAATGGATGGAGTATTAGAGAATAACAGTGATGAATACCAGAATTGATCTCATGTCACCAACTTAAGATTTTATTTTTGGTAGCATTTTACAGTGACATATGGTAAAGGTAGCTAAAGTGTTAGACCAGAAATGAGGGTTGTGGGAAAAAAATCTGATTTTGTTCCATAAGAATTGTGAATTGGAGCAGTCTTTCAAAATATTAGTTCAGCTGAGACTTTCTGATGAGTAGGAAGGTCTGAGTAATTTGCTTTGGAAAGTAGTCATTTGAAATTGCTGGCTGTTTGTTTGAGAGCTAATGAGAGTAGGTAATGTGTAGCTTTTAAAGGAATCACTTAAAGCTAAATGTTCCTTCTAAAATGACATCTTTGCTCAACCAAACTCCCAGCAGAGAATTACTACAATTGTGTACATTTATATTAGACAAGTTTAGGCTAAAAGCATATTAAATGAGACATTTGCAAGATCTTCAGAAAATTAATTTATACTAAATTTGGCAAAATAACAAGAGAGGGGATATTCTCATAGATTTTTGGCATGCGCAAACATTAGGCATAACATTTGTGGAAATGTAATTAAGTGCATAAAATATACTTCATAATAGTGCAGTTGGCCATAAAGGGGAGAAAAGCCTCTATTATAAAAATGAAAACATCTAAGGCAAGAGTAGCTATCCAATGTGAGCATCTGGAGCTTTGCTGTTGATTATTATCGATGAGATATTTTCTTCCTAACATGGGGAAAGTAAGGAAGAATTTTAGAACCTAACAATGCATATATTCTTTAGCTTGTGACAATACTTTTTTTTTACTTTGAAATGTTTAATAAGCACTTAAATACAAGAATTATATGTGCAAGAAATAAGACTTCTCATTACCATTTCCTCTATGAATACTTTTGATATTTGTGATTTTTTCACTTTATATAAAATTACTTAAAATTTTATGCATTGTATAATATACAGAGCAATGGGAGAGTTTGACAAAGACTATTACTATAAAAAGAATTTTTTAAATTAGCTGACCAAAAACTGGTCTATATTTAAATGTTATCCATACTATTTGATAGGCAGACACTAGATTAGAAACTATACCTTTTGGACTCAATTATCCATCTCCCTCAGCTACTTATCACAGTTGTTTTCTAGAATCCAGGTGGATTTGATGATCTATTCCAAATGGTATAGAAGGAACCAATTTGTTTGTAGAAGGAACAAACAAATTCCATTACTCCCAATTCCAAAATTGAACTAACTCCAGTCTAAGAAGATGGAAATCCAAATGGGGAAACTTTTATCAGTCTAGAGCAGCCACCGTGGATCCAGGGAAGAAGAAAACTGTGCCTACTTTAAAATTCAGAGTTCAACTTGCCTAAGAGATAGAGTTTAATTGTACTTGGGTAAAGGATAGATCATCCATCTTTGAGACAGGTCTATCACTGGAAACTATTTAAGTAAGCTTATATTTGCTGCAAACTTCTCATTTGGCTTAATTTTGAGTTCTTGTAGTTACGTGAATCAAATTCTTGGAATAGACTGTTTGCCTGACAATTTTGATCCCAGTTTTGAAGATGTGTTACTTCTCTCATTGTTTGGGACAGTCTAGCATCACACTTGAAATTGAGGAGGGATAAAGCTTTATTGAGAGGTAGAATTGGAGGAATCTCTCTTAGGCTGTTCCCTAAATGTTCCCTAAATGTCTCTCTATCGTGTAGCTTACAAGCTCAGCTTTAAGAACAAATGGGACTGTAAAATCTGTAACCCAACACTAGTAAACAGATTTATTGTCATGCTTATGGCCAAACTAAGGCCTTATTCTCTAATTTGAATTACCAGGTTGTTATCTTGCTATTGAGATGTTTTATGTAATAGCCCTGGTGGCTCAGATGGTAAAGCATCTGCCTGCAATGCTGGAGAACTGGGTTTGATCCCTGGGTCAGGAAGATCCCCTGGAGAAGGAAATGGCAACTCACTCCAGTACTCTTGCCTGGAAAATTCCATGGATGGAGGAGCCTGGTGGGCTACAATCCATGGGGTCACAAAGAGTTGAACATGACTGAGCAACTTCACTTTCACTTTCATATAATAGCCCACATGAATTATTTTGATATTGCAAACTACATTACTTCAAAATTCAGTGATGTTAAAAACAAAATTCAACTAAGTAAATTTTAAAGATCTTATCGGCTTTGTTCATGCAATCTAGTAGACAGAAGGAGCTCTCAGGTGCTGTACAAAAACGAAAGACTTACAGAGAGAAGGGAGTTCTAGTATAAGGAAGTTATACTAGACAGAAAAGCAAATCGGTTATGGCAAGGTCATTTTCCTTTAGATTGCACGGATATAGCAGGCAGAGTAGATAACTAGTGCTGATTAAGCAATTCTTGATTGGTTGACTTAAAATGCTATTTTTGGGTGAGCAGTGACTGTAATTAAGTCTTGGTTTGATGACATGGAGTTTACAATAAACAACTCCACTTTGGGCCTGTTGTCTATTTTTAACAGCGATTTAAGCATTTTTGGTGATTCCACAGTGTTTGTGTCAACCAGCACCAGGCAAGAGTGCTGGAGTGGATTGCCATTTCCTTCTCCAGGGGATCTTCCCGACCCAGGAATCGAAAGCGGGTCTCCCACATTGCACATAGACGCTTTATCATATGAGCCACCAAGGAAGGTCTTAAATCTTACAAAAGAGATTCTGGGTTGGCCAGCATGGGGGAAGAGATGTGTTAGATGTTAGATGTGTTAATTTCTTCTACCCTGCAGCCATCCTCTAGTGGGAGGCATCAGAATGTCTCCCTGTGAGCTAAATAAAGGCACTTTAGTTTAACATTAAAGCAGAGGGGCAGGGTTCCCAGAGGCAGGCCATTATATATGCTTACATCTATAAACAGCATCCTGTTAGTGATTATAGTAACAAAAACAACAAAATGCAAAGGTTAAAGTAAAAGAAATAGATTCAACATGGAGTCAGATTCTGTTCTTCCCTGTTACATGCTCAGGTAAGAAATTAAAGACACAAATAAATGGAAAGATGTCCTAAGTTCATGTATTGAAAAGCAATATTAAGATGGCAAGACTCCCCAGATTTGAGTTATAGATTCAATGCAATCTCTACCAAAGTGTCTATTTACTTTTTTACAGAAATGAACAGCTGATACTGAAAATAATCTGGAAATACAAGGGACACAGAATAGTGTCTTGAAAAAGAACAAAGTTGGAAAACCAGCCCTTTTCTATTTCAAAACTTATTACAAAGCTATAGTAATCAAGTGTATGTGGTATTGGTATTAGAACAGATATATAAATTAGTGGAATAAAATTAAGAGTCCAGAAATAAACCCATGTATCTACTGTCAGCTGACTTTGACAAAAAAGCCAAGATTATACTGTGGGGAATTTATAGTCTTTTTAACAAACAATGCTGAGACATGTGGTTATACACATGAAAAAATGAATTTGGAGCCCTACTCATACCATATACAAACCAACTCAAAATAGATCAAAGACTTAAATGTAAGACCTGATATCGTGAAACTCCTAAAAGAAAATAGAGATGTATATACTCATGACTTTAGTTAGGCAAAGCTTTCTTATAAGACCACCAAGTCACAAGCAAGCTGCCTTAACCTGTTCCGGCTGTCATAGAAAAGTGCTACAAATTGGGTAGCTTATAAACAACAAAAATTTATTTTTCACAGTTTCAGATGCTGATAAGTCTAAGATCATGGCTCTGGCAGATTCAGTGTGGTGGCTGGTGAGGGCTTATTTTCTGATTCATATGTGGTGCCTTCTTGTTATGTCTTCACATGGTGAAAATGGCTAGGGATCTCTGTGGAGTCTCTTTTCCAAGGTTTGTATTGATATTCATGAGGGCTCTACTCTCATAACTTAAGTATTTTACAAACCATCTAAAACCATAATCTCTGGGTTTTTAGGATTTCAATATGTTAGCATGACCAGGCATGGGGGTACACACATTCAGACTACAATACAACCAAAAGTGATAAATTGGACTTCATCAATATTAAAAACTCTTGAGTACCAAAAAGCACTACCAAGAAAGTAAAATAATCCTCAAAATCAGACAAAATATGTGCAAATTGTATACCTGATAAGGTTCTAAGATTCAGAATATATAATGAAGATGTATAGTTCAACAATAAAAATGCAAATTTCTCAATTAAAAGTGACCAAAGGACTTGAATAGACATTTCTCCAAAGAAGATATACAAATGGCCAATAAGTACATAAATAGGTGATCAATGTTATTAGTCATTAGGTAAATGCAAAACAAACCATAGTGGAATACCACTTTGCAAACAGTAGAATGACTATAATAAAAGACACAGACAATAAGAAGTGTTAGGGAAGATGTGAAGAAATTGAAATTCTCATACATTACTAATGGGAATGTCACATGGTTTAGCTGTGGAAAATAATTTGGCAGCTTCTCAACAAGTTAAACCATGCAACTAGACAATTTTACTCCTAGGTGTATACTAAGGAAACTAAAAACATATGTTCACATAAAAATCTGTACACCAGTCTTCACAATAGCCTCATTCATTATAGCCAAAAAGGAAAAACAACCCAAAAGCTCATCAACTGATGAATGGGTAATGTAGTATACCCACACAATAGAATATGGTTCAGACACAAAAAGGAATAGAGTACTGTTGTAAGCTACAACATGAATGAAACTTGAAAACATTATAGCAAGCTAGATCCAAAAAAGCTATAAATTATATGATTTCATTTATATGAAACGTCCAGAACCAGCCAATCCATAGAGACAGATAGTAGATTAGTGGCTGCCAGGGGCTCCAGGAAGAGGAATGGAGAGCTAGGGAGCAAATGTAGCAGATGGAAGATTTCTTTAGGGATGAAAATGTTTTGGATTAGGTAGTTGCAATGACTGTACAGCCTTGTGATTATATGAAAAGCCACTGAATTGTACATTTTAAAATAGTGAATTTTATATGTGAATTATATCTCAATTAAAAAATTAAGGCCACAACTAAAATAGAAATAGGATGTATAACTTTCAAACCAACTAAAGATAGAATGTAATAAAACATGACCCACTTGGAATCAGTAAAGACAAAGAAAGAAAGAAAAAGGAAATTTTCTAAGGAGAAAGAGCGACAACAACAACAACAAAAGCATGCAGAATGAATCTAAATGTATAGGCACTGACATCAGGTATACAGATTGGAAAATTATGCCCTGCATCAAAGCCTAAAATATTCACTGACGGGCCTAGTAGAGAACAAGTTTGTCAACCTTTGAGAGTCTAAACTTTCAAAGATTACCTTTAAAGCTAAACACAAAATCTAATAAAACAATTTGGCTTCCCTCATAGCTCAGTTTGTAAAGCATCTCCTCCAATGCAGAAGACCCAGGTTCAATCCCTGGGTCAGGAAGATCCCCTGGAGAAGGAAATGGCAACCTACTCCAGTATATTCTTGCCTGGAGAATCCCATGGACGGAGGATCCTGGAAAGCTACCGCCCATGGGGTCTCAAGACGCCAACATGACTTAGTGACTAAACTACTGCAATAAAACAATAAAATCAAAATTCTCCTTTTTAAGTACCACCTGCCAATTTCAGAAGAGTTGCCTGGAACTACCTTTCTGGGTGTGTTCTTCCTGTCTGTTTCCACGTTGAAGGTTGTCATAGGTGGAACTAGCTTGGCAATTAGAAGGCAGAAAGAAAGGTTACATCTTCAGATTCAGTTTTCTCAGGAACAGGCTTAGAGAGTAGGCAGCAGCTGCAGCCGCCATTGGTCAACAGAAGGGGGTTAGTTCACATGACAACACCTGATCGCATGTCACACAACCAACAATTCAAAAGTTGAACATATTGGGCTATGAAATTTGCCTCACTTGCCATATCCACCGGGGAAGGCAATGGCACCCCACCCCAGTACTCTTGCCTGGAAAATCCAATGGATGGAGTAGCCTGGTGGGCTGCAGTCCATGGGGTCGCTAACAGTCGGACAGACTGAGCGACTTCACTTTCACTTTTCTCTTTCATGCATTGGAGAAGGAAATGGCAACCCACTCCAGTATTCTTGCCTGGAGAATCCCAGGGATGGGGGAGCCTGGTGGGCTGCCGTCTATNCTTTCTTATCCATTCATCCGCTGATGGACATCTAGGTTGTTTCCATGTCCTGGCTATTATAAACAGTGCTGCAATGAACATTGGGGTACATGTGTCTGTTTCTATTCTGGTTTCCTCGATGTGTATGCCCAGCAGTGGGATTGCTGGGTCATAAGGCAGTTCTATTTGCAGTTTCTTAAGGAATCTCCACACTGTTCTCCATAGTGGCTGTACTAGTTTGCATTCCCACCAACAGTGTAAAAGGGTTCCCTTTTCTCCACACCCTCTCCAGCATTTATTGCTTGCAGACTTTTGGATCGCAGCCATTCTGACTGGTGTGAAGTGATATCTCATTGTGGTCTTGATTTGCATTTCTCTGATAATGAGTGATGTTGAGCATCTTTTTTTTAATATAAATTTATTTATTTTAATTGGAGGTTAATTACTTTGCAGGGAAAATGCTTCCACAACCTGCAGGAAGCAGAAAATGCTTTCCAGGAGTTTGTCGAATCTCAAAGCATGGATTTTTATGCTACAGGACTAAACAAACATATTTCTTGTTGGCAAAAATATGTTGATTGTAACAGTTCTTATTTTGACTAATAAAGATGTGTTTGAGCTTGTGCTGTGCTGTGTTTAGTCACTCAATCATGTCTGATTCTTTGCAACCACATGGACTATAGCCCTCCAGTCTCCTCTGTCCATGGGGTTCTCCAGATAAGAATACTGGAGTGGGTCGCCATGCCCTTTTCCAGGGTATCTTCCTGATCCAGGGATTGAACCCAGGTCTCTTACATTGCAGGTAGACTCTTACTGTTTGAGCCAGTGGGGAAGCCCAAGAATACTGAAGTGGGTAGCCTATCCCTTCTCCAGGGAATGTTCCCAACTCAGGAATCAGACTGGGATCTCCTTTTCAGGCAGATTTTTTACCAACTGAGCTATTAGTTATCATGATTTAAGGGGGTTTCTCGTGGCTCAGTGGTAAAGAAACTGCTTGCAATGCAGGAGACACAGGTTTGATTCCTGGTCTGGGAAGATCCCCTGGAGGAGGGCATGGGAACGCACTCCAGTGTTCTTGCCTGGAAAATCCCATAGACAGCAGACCCTGGTGGACTATGGTCCATAGGGTTTCAGAGTCAGACATGACTGAAGCGACTGAGCATATGCACATAATGATTTCAAATTAATGGTCCAAAACCACAATTACAGTTGCACCAACCTAATAAGAAAGTTGATGATCCACCCATCATATGACCCAGCAGGTCTAATCTTGGGCATCAGTTTTGGAGAGATGTTATGGAGAGATGTGCAGAGGAATGTATGTATGATTGTTCAATGTTTGCAATACGAAAAAAAAAAAAAAAAGGCCTCACATTTAACAATCCCTTTGAAGGGGATTAGAGGAATAAAATGATTGAAAATAAAATATTTAAAAGATGGGATGTCTTAGATATATAATGATTAATCTTTCAAAAACATCATGTTACATAAAGAAAACAAGCTGTCAAGTAATTAGCAATAAGTAAGATAAACTGTGTGGCTTCCCAGGTGGTGCTAGTGGTAAATAACCCCTTGTCAGTGCAGGAGACATGAGATGTAGGTTGGATCCCTGGGTCAGGAAGATCCCCTGGAGGAGGGCATGGCAACCCACTCTAGTACTCTTGCCAGCAGAATCCTATGGACAGAGGAGTCTGACAAGCTATAGTCCCTAGGGTCACAAAGTGTTAGACATGACTGAAGCGACTTAGCATGCACAAGATAAAATGTATACTCTCTCTCTCTCTCTCCCTCTCTCTCTCTCTCTCTCTCTCTATATATATATATATATATATATATATTTAGATAGCACATCTTCTTGGGAGGGATCCTGTAAAAGCTAATCCTGGGACAAGGATTGTGGTGTGTGTGTACTACTGTAGAATGGCTCATAGAAGGGCAGGAAAGGAAGCAGGGCAGAACTGAGGAAAGAATAAAGCAAGGTTACAGGTTTGGTTGGAGTCTCATCACAGTCTGATCCCAAAAGCAGCTCTGGAAAATAAAGTGAACAATAGCATTGCTCTCACCTTGAGGCAAGAGGGTGACAGCTTCTCCTTCTCATCCCTGTGCCCGAGACACACATACTTACCAATCACTGGCTGTGGGCTGACCTGTGGAAGGCATCTTCCAATGGAACACCTTCTATGTAGCCAAGCACAATCCTGGGAACAGAGAATAAGACAGTGAGACCCATTAACAGCTCACACTCCCCGTACTCACTGCACCTGAATGTGAGGGCACCAACAGAGAAAGAGTTCTGGAAGGGGTATAACAGTGTCTCCTGCACATATAAAACAATAGTGTATGGTTTTTGGCATTATGTGTTGTATAATTTCAAATGTTTGCATGGGGATGAAAAACAGCACTCATTTCAAAAAACTGGTTTCCTCTAACAAAGAAGAGAAGGCAGCAAAGAAAATGACTCAAATGCTGGCCTTATGCTCTGCTTCCATCATTTTGCTGTTACTGTTGTTTAGTCACTAAATTGTGTCTGACTCTTTTGTGACTTTATGGACTGTAGCCCACCAGGTTCCTCTGTTCATGGGATTTCCCAGGCAAGATTATTGGAGTGGGTTGCAATTTCCTTCTGCAGGGTCTCTTCCTGACCCAAGGACTGAACCTGCATCTCCTGCATTGGCAGGGAGATTCTTTACCACTGAGCCACCAATGAAGCTCTTAAATTATTTTACTTCTTTATAAAAAGTGGCCTGAAGTTAAAAAAAACATGGAAATATTTAAATATTTAAATTTAAATACTTAAAATTAAATTTAATTAAAATACTTAAATCTCTCCAATATTTAAATCTTGNCAAAAAACTGGTTTCCTCTAACAAAGAAGAGAAGGCAGCAAAGAAAATGACTCAAATGCTGGCCTTATGCTCTGCTTCCATCATTTTGCTGTTACTGTTGTTTAGTCACTAAATTGTGTCTGACTCTTTTGTGACTTTATGGACTGTAGCCCACCAGGTTCCTCTGTTCATGGGATTTCCCAGGCAAGATTATTGGAGTGGGTTGCAATTTCCTTCTGCAGGGTCTCTTCCTGACCCAAGGACTGAACCTGCATCTCCTGCATTGGCAGGGAAATTCTTTACCACTGAGCCACCAATGAAGCTCTTAAATTATTTTACTTCTTTATAAAAAGTGGCCTGAAGTTAAAAAAAACATGGAAATATTTAAATATTTAAATTTAAATACTTAAAATTAAATTTAATTAAAATACTTAAATCTCTCCAATATTTAAATCTTGCTGTAAGTACATGGATGGATACTTGCAAACTTTAAAACTTAAAATAATATATAAAGAGAAAACTGAGGAGTAAAATATATAGATTTTAAAATGATAGTGGTTCTCCTAATATTTTGATTTAATTTATAACAACAATGAAAAATATATTTTCTAAATTAGAGATAAAACTAGAAGTTACTCAGTTTTGTTTACTTTTCATCCTGTCAATTCCATTCATCAAAAAGTTCAGTTCAGTTCAGTCACTCAGTCGTGTCCGACTCTTGGCGACCCCATGAATCGCAGCACGCCAGGCCTCCCTGTCCATCACCATCTCCCGGAGTTCACTCAGACTCACGTCCATCGAGTCCGTGATGCCATCCAGCCATCTCATCCTCCGTCGTCCCCTTCTCCTCCTGCCCCCGATCCCTCCCAGCATCAGAGTCTTTTACAATGAGTCAACTCTTCGCATGAGGTGGCCAAAGTACTGGAGTTTCAGCTTTAGCATCA
>SJYX01005824.1:114680-186315 GCA_006410675.1 Oreotragus oreotragus | reverse complement strand
TCCAACTTTCACATCCATACATGACCACAGGAAAAACCATAGCCTTGACTAGGCGGACCTTAGTCGGCAAAGTAATGTCTCTGCTTTTGAATATACTATCCAGGTTGGTCATAACTTTTCTTCCAAGGAGTAAGCGTCTTTTAATTTCATGGCTGCAGTCACCATCTGCAGTGATTTTGGAGCCCAAAAAAACAAAGTCTGACACTGTTTCCACTGTTTCCCCATCTATTTCCCATGAAGTGATGGGACCGGATGCCATGATCTTCGTTTTCTGAATGTTGAGCTTTAAGCCAACTTTTTCACTCTCCTCCTTCACTTTCATCAAGAGGCTTTTTAGCTCCATATAGTATCTCTCTATATTTTAATCTAAAATTTTATGTGAAAATATGAGAATTCTAATTTCTAATTTGGTAATATTTACCAAATTTTGAAATGGAATATATATGGATTGTGGGATTTGGAATACTGTATTAACTTCTTCTTTTTAAATTTATTAATTGCTTTTATTTTTATAATGACCATTGTACCATCTTTACAGAAGCAAGTCACTGTCAAAAATAAAGAAAAATATGTATCTTCCTTAGTAATAAAACTATTAGAAATTCAGTAACTCCGTGATATAATTTTATACCTTATATATTTGCCAAAATTGAATAAAAGAAATATTCAAAATTGGCAGCATTTTTAAAACTTGGTATAATGATATATTGCTAATGCCAGTATAAACAATTATAATTATTTATTTATAATTATAATTATTTATAATTTATTATATAATAAAAATTTATAATTTATTTATAATATTATAATTATTTATAATTTATAATTATTTATTAAAAGTGGAACTTGGCAATATTTCTTGAGTAGCAAACAGATGTTGATGTCCTAGTATCCATAAAAATCATTTCTTAGAATTTATTCCATGGGAACTTTACAATAAGGGATTCTCTTCCATGTAAATGATGGCTATTTCAACAAACAATTTGAAACAATCTACCTTAGCTAAGAATATCTTGGCATACCAACTGAATGGGGTTTTATGTTGTAATTATAGCATGAAAAATGTTATAAGGAAATAATGTTGATAGTTCCTGGACATCTAATTAAGGAGATAATTTGTGAATTTCTTCTCAAAATTAGTGGATTCACTGTTATTAAAATACCACTACTTGGGGAAGCAACTTTTTGCACATAGTCACATGGCATGCTAATAAGTGGCAGTATTAAGATTCCCTCCAAGTTCTAACTCCAGATCCTCGACTCTTTCTACTGAAAAACTTTTCTTAGCTGTAGAATTTATATCATTAAAAAAAAAATGTGTAAGCAGAACCCTTTTATCTCCAAATTAAAAAATAATAATAATTACAAAGGCTGAACTTATTTAGATGGATATGCTGGGAATGTGGGATTTCCCAGGTGGTGCTAGTGGTAAAGAACACACCTGCCAATGCAAGAGAAGCAAGAGATACAGGTTCCATCTCTAGGTTGGGAAGATCCCCTGGAGGAGGGCATAGTAACCCACTCCAATACTCTTGCCTGGAGAATCCTATGGACAGAAAAGCCTGATCAGTTACAGTTCATAAGACTGCAAAGAGTTGGACACAACTGAAGTGACTTAGCATGCACACACGTTGGGAGTGTTGGCTAGCTAGTCAGACCCACTCCACCCACTTGGCTTTAACAAAATCCTAGATAGCCACAGATACTGTTTTAAAAGTTGCTCTACTATACCATATTTCATCTGGAAAATATAAAAATGACTTGGCTTAATAATATGTTTTAAATGATAGTAATATAAAATATTGCCATTTGCAACTTTCAGTTGAGTAGAAGAATACATATAAATGGATCAAAACATTTCTGTGCAAAGACAAGACTTGCCTCACAGGTGGTATCACATACAGCTCAGCCATGGGGCTTGAGGAGGACATCTTTAATTGCTTTATCCACAGCTTTGAAGTTGGTCCTAAGAGCTTTATTAAGCTTGCATAGCTCCACTTATCTTTGTGCCCATTCAGGCATAGTAATCCATAAAATATTATAAACAGTGTGCATTGTTTGTGAATGTGGACATAATCCTGTGATGGGAGAGGAACAAGAAGACTAATACATGCATGTTTCAGATTAAAATATTCTTCCCACCAAGCTTTTTGAAGCAGACAGCATGAGTCATCTCCTTCCTTCTTGCCAGGTAGGAAGATCCAGACCCTGACATCTGTTTCCCCTGATGCCTCACCAGTAAAAGCTGAAGAAAGCCGTACCTTGCTTTACCAATCTTCTTTGAAGCAATAGCATGAACATTTGTACCACTCTTGGTCCACGAGCTTCAAGAGAAAAATCTAGTGACTGGGGGAAAGATTGCTTTTTCTGAGATGTATAGAAAACGGATCTACTTCCTTTCCTGCCTGTGGCCTTCTCCCATAAAACTGTGAAGCTTAAAGTTACTGCACCTATCTTGAAAGTCAGGAAAAGAGCCAAAGTTCCAGGAAATCTGACAAATACCTTCCCATATAGATTTTGATACGTGGTGGAAAGGACCTACTGTTTAAGCTCCTTTATATTTGGACATTCTGTTATGTGTAGAAAATATCCTAATGTAAACTGCAGAAATCAATAAGGCATCCGAAGTTCCCAACTAGAATGTATGATTTTACATTATTAAGGCCATCTTCTCTCTCTCTCTCTTTTTCTTTTCTAATATAAATCAAATGTAGCTACTCTCAATATGGACATTTTTTATTATGAATAATTTCTGATAATTTCATTCTTTTTACAGTGGTTATATCATAATCCATGAATTTTGTCTGAAGTGATTGTTTCCGATTATTGTGGCTTTCTTCTGGTTTTCACAAGGGAAGTTGCTGACTTCAAATTGCTAGAAAAAATGCTGGCAGTTTTTCAAGGAGCATAGCTATTAGGCCCTCAGAAGATGAAGAATGAATTCTTTCTTTGCCTTTCCCTCAGCTTCCCTTTCTGTTCTTTCTACTCTAGGGCCAATATTTTTGAAATAGCCTTCAAATATTACTGATGTAAATCTCTGCATACTCCACTACAAGGATAAAATAAAACATGTAAAAAGTGCTTTAGAGGCAGGAGGGCATTTTACAAAGCTGTGGGGCTGATATTATTTGTTATATCTTAACATTGCCCTGTATTAAAAATAGCAAACTAAAAATAGGCAAGTGATATTAAGGTCTGCCCAAATTATTTATTTTCAAAACTAGATTTGCTCTAAATTTGGGATAATGTTGGGCTTCCTAGGCCAATGCTCAGGAGATGTGGGTTCAATCCCTGGGTCAGAAAGATCCCCTGGAGGAGGGCATGGCAACCCAATTTTCCTGCCTAGAGAATCCCATGGACAGAAGAGCCTGGCAGGCTACAATCCACAGGGTTGCAAAGAGCTGGACATGACTGAAGCAACTTGATATTGCAGGGAAGGAAAAAAGTTTCTTCAAAACCTGTTAGGATCCCTGACTGGGTCTGAAATTTAAACGGACAAAGATAGATTAATAGATATAAAGCATACAGTTAGACCTGCATATTTTAAAGCTGAATTTGATGAAGAGTGGGGAGTTGTATAGAAATAGGAGAGTCAAGGAGTATAAGGTAAGCATAATAATCCGGGGGAAGACTTAGCAAGACCTTTTTATTAAAATTCTTCTTGGGAGTCCCCTTGTCTTTGGAGATAAGAATGCTTCTTGCCTCCAAGTATGGGGAAGATATCTCCCACATGAGACTTTAATGATTTGTTTCAGAGAAAAACGGCACAGGGGAGGTCAAAGAAACCTACTTTCCTGCATCTTCTGTTTTCTCAAACTTTTTAAACTTAAGATATTCAATATGTCAAGGTATAATATTTTGTGGGTAGTGTGTCCTAACTCCACCAACATATAGAAATAAATGTATGAAGTCATTCACTAGCAGTGAGAAAGTGTGAACAGGTTCACCACATGCTTCATTTTTGCTTTATGGGCAAGTCTGACAAATAAAGAAAGAAAGAAAATAAAATGAGAAAAAAATCTAGGTTTTTTTTTCCCATTTTTTCATCTTTATTTTTCTTCATGTGTGTAATAGTGATGGTGGGGTGGGGGAGGATAATGAGTCTCTGAAAACCATAGCTTCATCAATCTGTACATATTGTGAGAGGGAAATTTCAGAGAAAAACCATACTGTGAAAAGCCCCGAAATTTCTCCAAACATTAACTGAAAGATTCTGGTGATGACAATAATAAACCAAAATAGACATGGAAGCCATGTCTCCAACTAGTATTATCTTCCAGCACTTCTTCTGGATCTAAGCACATTTATGATGGAACATGTTTAATTTTATTTCCATTTTTTACCTTATATGGTCAGTTGCAAAACTGGCCACAAATTCTTTCTTTTCCTATTTCATGACTTTTGCAGTGAGACTTTGCAGCTTCTCCCATCAAAGTTGAGAGTTTATTTCCCTCTCTCTCTCTCTCTCTCTCTAATAATGAGTCTCTGAAAACCATAGCTTCATCAATCTGTACATATTGTGAGAGGGAAATTTCAGAGAAAAACCATACTGTGAAAAGCCCCGAAATTTCTCCAAACATTAACTGAAAGATTCTGGTGATGACAATAATAAACCAAAATAGACATGGAAGCCATGTCTCCAACTAGTATTATCTTCCAGCACTTCTTCTGGATCTAAGCACATTTATGATGGAACATGTTTAATTTTATTTCCATTTTTTACCTTATATGGTCAGTTGCAAAACTGGCCACAAATTCTTTCTTTTCCTATTTCATGACTTTTGCAGTGAGACTTTGCAGCTTCTCCCATCAAAGTTGAGAGTTTATTTCCCTCTCTCTCTCTCTCTCTCTCTCTCTTTTTTTTTTTCTTTTTTTAATTTGAATTTAGGTGTGTGACAGACTTATGACCAGCAGGGGCTTAGCAAATATTTGAGCACTAGGCTTTTCCTCTCTTGCTAGTCTTAGGAATTAGGACAGCCACCCTATAAATGATCCTCAGCTAGCCTTCTAGAGAACGAGTGGCACATGACCCAGTTACTTGCATTGATCCTGAAGCCAGGTATCACCATCAGGCATGTGAACAAGGTCATCAACCACCCACTGACTAGAGCAGAGACAAGCAATCCAGACTGAGCTCATTCCAAAGTGCCAATTCACATTGCTATGAGAAAAGAGAAATTGTTAGGTTTAGCCACTACTTTGGGGATCATTTTTTTACATAGCAAAACTAACTGCTCTTCCTTGAAAAGGAATTGTATTTGATTCACCTTCATAGAGGAAAAAAAGCTTTATGTACCAAGGTACCAAAGAAGATGTATTATTAGTGGTTCTGGGAGAAATCAAAAGTTCTGATGAAGATGCTGAAAACTCAAGAAACTTCATTCCAATCCTCTAAGTCTCCATAGTATGCTCACTAACCTTGGGGGAAGAACCATCCAGGGAAAGGTTGCTTGAAGTTTACAGCAGGAACAAGACCCGTTGTAAGCAAATGTGTTTTATTTTTCTTCATTCAGCCTTACTTTAGGCTTTTCTACGCTTAACAGCCCTTTAAGGCAGAGCATGTAATGACTCTGCATTTCAGTGCGATTGATTGGTCTTAATTCTCTTAAAATATGTCTAACTTCATTGCAAAAGCAATATATTGGGCTAATGAGACTTAGGCTCTGAGGCTGTGTTTCCTTTCCTTCCCACCCTAGAGCTCTTGCCACTATACAGCACCTTTCATTTCCAAAGGATGTCTGAGCACTTCATAAACTTAGCCAGTGGACTTATAAACTTTATGGCTAAGGAATCAGTACACCTCTGAAGAGTAACTTTCTTCTGGTGTGAAAAGTAGCAATTGTTTACATATGGTTAACCTGAAGGCATAAGGAGGCCCAGCATTAGGTTTAAAACCTTGAGATCCCTTGGAGCTGGTCCTGGTAGGATTTCCTTTCCTTTATTAAGTTCTCTTCTGCAGTGGGTTTAGTTGACTGAACCCAAAGGAAGTGTATCCAGTGAGTGAACTGAACCTATGACCCTAAGCACCTGGTTAGAATTGGCCTTTGTGTAATAACCTGGGACAGCCCCTCCCTCCTGTAGGGCAGGTCAGCAAGGATAAAATCACATTTTAAAGCTGTTTAAATTCAAATAATTTTTTCAAGGAAACCTATTCATATGTTATCACTTTCTTATTTTTTCTGTATATTTTACATTGAATTTCATACTTAAAAATATTATTTATTTTAATTGGAGGCTAATTACTTTACAATATTGTGGTGGTTTTTGCCATATATTGACATGAATCAGCCACTGGCACACATGTGTCCCCCCATCCTGAACCCCCTCTCACCTTCCTCCCCGCCCTATCCCTCTGGGTTATCCCAGAGCACTGGCTTTGAGTGTCCTGATTCATGTATCAAACTTTCACTGCTCATCCATTTTACATATGGTAATATACATGTTTCAGTGCTATTCTCTCAAATTATCCCACCCTAACCTTCTCCCACTAAGTCCAAGGGTTTGTTCTTTACATCTGTGTCTCTTTTGCTGTCTTTCTTATAGGGTTGTCATAATCATCTTTCTAAATTCGTTCCTGATGAACTATGGAATGAGGTTCGTGACATTGTACAGGAGACAGGGATCAAGACCATCCCCATGGAAAAGAAATGCAAAAAAGCAAAATGGCTGTCTGGAGAAGCCTTACAAATAGCACTGAAAAGAAGAGAGGCGAAAAGCAAAGGAGAAAAGAAAAGATATAAGCATCTGAATGCAGAGTTCCAAAGAATAGCAAGAAGAGATAAAAAAGCCTTCTTCAGCAATCAATGCAAAGAGATAGAGGAAAACAACAGAATGGGAAAGACTAGAGATCTCTTCAAGAGAATTGGAGATACCAAGGGAACATTTCATGCAAAGATGGGCTCGATAAAGGATAGAAATGGTATGGACCTAACAGAAGCAGAAGATATTAAGAAGAGGTGGCAAGAATACACAGATTTCACTGTTATCAGATAGCAAATGAGAGAGGAAGATTTAAACCCAGGCAGTCTGGCTCCAGGGTCAAAAGTTACATTACCATATCGCACAGCCACTCTCAAAACAGGGCCGACAGAATCACAAAAGTCTGCATCTAAATAACTCCTCCTTCGCTTACTAACTGTATACATCATCGGTTTTCTCATCTGTGAAAAGACAATGATATGCCTAACCTGTGGGGTTATCAAGAGGAATGACTGAGATAATCTATATAAAGTGTTCCTCACAGCAATGGGTATACAACAAATAGTAAACAGTATTAATAGTTGCTGTTATCATTATATACATTGCACTTGGAGCTTAATCCAGACTTCAAGTTGAGATATCTATTTCCCTTCAAGTACCTAACTTGGGATGTGGTCTGATTTCTGTCTTTAAAAACAAACAAACAAAAAAAGGACTTTGATTCATTACAAAGACTCATTTAAAGAACTTTACAGATGAGAGCTAAAGGCTGGAATCATCCTGCAACAATAGTTAAAACAATCACGGGCATTCAGATCACGACACAGCACTGCTGAATGTTCACAGCAAGTAGATTGAATACATCATGAGAATACGTTTGTTTGTATGTATTTTTATTAGCTAGTGATAAAACAATCAATATAAATTATTTACGATACAGGGATCTATGGTATTTGGTTAAAATTCCAGACAATTTAATCTTAAGATCTAGGTTTATCACATTTCCCATCAGGATAATCTCCTTCTTGTATGGCAGGCGTTTGGATAAACAAAAGACAAAATTAAATTAACTAAATAACCAAAAGCCATAAACAAAGGACATCTTGCTCTACAATGCCTGGCATTTTAAACTTCAGATTTCCAATACATTCATGTTAATTACATGCCATTTCCTGCCAAGCATACAGTCGTATGACCTAAATTAGCACTGTAATTAGCTCTTGCTTCTTACAAAACACTCTGCTTTTTTTTCCTCCCCTCTAGCTGATGAGCTGCTGGGTGCAGAACCTCTTGAGTAGTTTTAAAGAAAACTTTGAAAATCAATCAGTGCTCAGACTTTCATGATCCCCCAGTTCACATGTTGAATCAACAAGTGCTCATACGGATGCATCCAATCCATTGTCATTCCATCCCTCAGCTCTCTACATTCCTTTAGGTGACAGGTCTCCTCTTTCATATCAGGACTAAACCAAAAACACACTTTAATGCTCTGAATGCCAAGCTCATGTGATTCTTCTCATCTCAGGTTCTGTCGGGAGGCCCTCCTAGGAAACCTCTCCAAGACAAGATGTTCAAGTGGGCTGCATACCTTGCTTGCCCAACAGGCACAGCAGATGAGTTAACAAGTGTGTTTATAGATTTTGTGGTGCTCCAGCTGTTGCTGATATAAGTGTCTTCTGATAAAATTGGTATATTTTTGGCTATCTGCTTCATCCCCTGAGTAGTTAAAACATCACCAGCAGGGCCCAGTGGTCTGAGGACGCCACATTTAGATTCTTTGTAGGTATAAAACAATTTGTCAGAAGGTTGCTTAATATGGTGGCAGTAACTGACCTAGAGACCTCCAAAAGAACTAAATGTTTAACAGTAATAAAAAGAGGAGCATTAATTAGATCAGGGGCAGTGCACGAGACTGGAGATCAGCCAGTCAGGCTTTAGACTGTGTCTCTCCTAACTTGCTGAGTAAGAGTAGGTAAATCATGAACTCATACCATCCCTCCATCACTGTTAGTTCAGGAATCAAACTTGCTAATAGAATGTAATTTCAACCCGTTGAAGACAAACATTCATTTGAGAATCCTTTACAATTTAGAAAATTCAGAATAATATTTTGAATGCAAAAAGCATATAAATATATACATATATGTATGAAGAAGTGAAGTCACTCAGTCGTGTCCAACTCTTTGCAACCCCATGGACTGTAGCCTGCAAGGCTCCTCTGTCCATGGAATTTTCCAGGCAAGAGTACTGGAGTGGGTTGCCATGTCCTTCTCCAGGGGATCTTCCTGACCCAGGGATCGAACCCAGGTCTCCCGCATTGCAGGCAGATGCTTTACCACCTGAGCCACCAGGGAAGCCCATATATGTGTGTGTGTGTGTGTGTGTGTGTGTGTGTATGGAGGAAAAATGTGGGGAGGAGGAAGAATGCGGAAAGGAAGAAAAGACCCTGGAAGCAGTTAAAGAGGTTCCCAACAGACATCTAAGAACACCGTAGGAGGCTGTGGGTTATGTACAGGATGAAATCTTTGTCACAGGAGTATAGGCCAAAAAATCTGTCTGCTAAGAGAACTCTGCTTGAGGAGTAAATGGAGGAGGAAGGGGGGTTGCTGGCTTACACACAACTATTCAGCAAGGGGATGGGTCCAAGAGTTGAGTGGAAAGTTGTCTGAAGATACCAGAATTTCATGCAGACAAGTTAACAAGCTGCACTTGACGATCTGATCCAATGGACTACGTTTTTCCTCTGAATTTTAAACCAACTGAAATCAAGAGGCCTCATAAAATGAAGTATATTTGTCTAAAGTAAAAAGTTTCCAGGTAAATTTAAATCCCCTAAAATTATGTTTCTCTACAATGGCCAACCGCACACACTCTATTGTGTTTCCTATTTCATAATAGGAAATATTTCCTATTTCCTTTACCTTGTAAAGGACTTTTTCCTTTTAAAAAGAACACGCACACCCACACCCACACCCCATCCCACCCCATCCCTACATACGACACACTTGGCTTCCTGCCTTCAGTCTCTTCCCTCTTTAATTAATTCTGCAAATCAGTGTCAAAGGATTAATAAATATTTCTCTCAAGTTGCTTTACTATTCAAGGACTAACACTGACTTCCCATTGATTCTCACATCTACTCTACTTGGTTTTAGTAGTCATCTTAATAAAATAAGCCTAGCTTTGCCTGACTACCTGCCTGGGGTCCAGAGTAGAAGATACTTTCTCTATGATCAGAGCCAGAGTAGAGCCTCTAAATAAAACCATCAGAAGGTGCCTCAGATCTGAGTAGCGAGAGAAGCTGCAGCCATGAAGAGGAGTCAGGATACAAAACCTGGAGTGTGTGCGAGCTAAGTCATGTCCGACTCTTTGTGACCCCATGGACTGGAGCCCACCAGGCTCCTCTGTCCATGGGATTCTCTGGGCAAGAATACTGGAATGGGTTGCCATGCCCTCCTCCAGGGGATCTTCCAGACCCAGGGATCGAACCTGCATCTCTTTTGTTTCCAGCATTGGCAGGCAAGTTCTTTACCACTAGCACCACCTGGGAAGCCCAAAAACTGGAGGGCAGTGAAGAAAGCTCTGCAAGTGAGGGGCTTAGAGACAGGCTTGGAAGGTGGGCAGGAACTTCTGAGACAGGCTAGAGTTCCAACCTAAGAGCTAATAGCAAGTCCAATCTAAGTCTTCACTTACCATACAGTCAAGATCCCCACAGATGCCACAGTCTGATCCCCATCCCGTGGCCCCATCTCTTGCCACAGTTCTGCCTCACTCCGCTCCTTCCTCCAGCCTAGAGTGTGGTCACAGTGAAGTTCTCCCAGTACTTAGAACATGCCAGGCTCTTGTGGGACTCTACACCTCTGCACACGCTAATAACTCTGGAGTGAATTCCCATGAATTCTTTTTTGTTGAACTTCATTAAATGCTGTCTGTCTTTACCTTCTTTTTTATTCTTCTATTCTGTCCTTGCTCAGCCAAGCTCTTTTCTGCTTCACGACAACTGTGCATGCTATTTCTGCCTAGAAAACTTGTACATGCTATTTCTTCCCTTGTCTCTTTGTATGGCTAACGCTTTCCCATCCTTTGGTTGTTGGCTAATGTCAGAACTGACATCCTCCCAGCCCCTTTCCCTGGAAGCACAGTCAGCGCCACCAGGAGCCTCCAATCTGGCTCAACCCAAGCGCCCTTCAGAGTTCCCTGCAAAGGTCAATGGCTGAGGAGCCTCAACAGCAGCATGCTTCTTTCTCTTTCTCTCTCTCCATACTCACTCCGCTCTCCTCTTCTTTAATTCTCTCTCCCAAAGTCTAATCACTTCAGTCGTAAGGGTTTCCAAACGTTGACAGAAGGTTCAACTTTGATTAAAATTTCTCTAGATGATCACTCACCTGTTGTAGATTACGAGCAGCAGGTCTTGTATTTCCCTTCCTTGTTTAAAAGTAAATAAATAAGGTGGTCACACCAAAAGGAGTCACTGAATGAGGCCAGAAATGGCTTTGGGAGTAGAATTTGAAGCCATGGAATCAGTGATCTTACCTGCATAATTTTATGTTTACACAAGGTAGCTGATTTGCAAAGACATCTTAGCCTGGGCTGGACAGAGTCCCAAGCTACGTTAACTAGCACTCTTGCCAAAAGACCCCAGATACATTTGAAAGTCACAGTTCCCCCATCTCAGCCCGTCTGTTTATCCTTAGTGAGTCTGTTTGCTTGGTTTTGGCCTGCCCCTCCCTGTGGCAGAGAGAGGTCCGGGGTCGCATCTGTTTTGTTCACCACGGTGTCCCTAGCTTCTGATGCAATACTCGGGTCACTGACGTGCTCTCCAGTCATGTGCCAAGTAAGGGACTGAATAAGGTTCTTACTTATTTGTTCAAGATTAAGCAAAAAAATGTTAATATCTAGGTAGAGCCTCCCCTCTTTCTTGGGCAGCTATTGGCTCTTGCCTCTCAGCACCCACCACATCGCCTATACGACTCTTATAGAGCACGAGATCAAACATTTTCTGAGACTCTATCACATGCACTGCGGCAGGGACTATTTATACATATTTCTCCTTTCGACAATTTCAAGAGATAGTACTTTTCTCCAGATTTACAGATGAAGAAACAGGCTCAAAAAATCCAAGTCACACATAATAGGTGTCAAAGCCTAGATCCAAAGCTAGGACCCCTTCCCTCTTTTGCAAAACCCCTTTCCATTAGATCATGCTGTCATGCAGTTGGAAGCTTGAGGTCATAATTATCTGTCTGCTGATTTGTACCACCCCTGGAAGCCAAGACCATTCATACAAACATTTTTATGTCGATAGCACTGAGCCATGCCATACTTAACATCAGAGTTAAAGAATATATGAATGAATGAATTTGGGTCTGTCTACTGATGGAAAGAGGACTTCTGTGGCCTCAAGGCTTGCTCTCCGAGACTGCTGCTAATACTGAGCACGCACTCTCCAGAGAGCTTCTGCCCAGGCCTGAACACAAGCTTGTTCTCCTCCACCAAATCTCTGAGCCTTAATCCAACCCCTTGTTTCTTCTGTTTCCACCACAAGATTCCCCAGCCCTGAGTGCATCTTACTTCCTCCTGCCTCCTCTGGTATTTCTATCTTAGTGATCAGCACAGCACGGCCACATGACACACTCCTTTGTTACTTGGAACATAAACACTTTTTCTTTATTTGCAGCTGAAGTCACTGCTACCAGGAGTGGTCAGTCAGTCCACACGGTGAGCCCATGACTCTGACACATTCTTTGGGACATCAAAAATAGCATGCGCTCTGTCTTCAGATTCTTTCAGGCTTGCTAGGGAGATATTATCGCACACGAAACAATCAGAGAATGGTGCAAACAAGTTCAGAGTCACAGGCCAATTCAAGTCACAGTTTGAGGTCCTGCCTCTCAGGCTTAATCTTGCCAGAGCCTCAGCTCTTCCCCACTGCTCTCCAAAACTGTCTGCACACGCTGCTCAGTTCCCCAGAAGTCAGTCTCCTCCCCAGGTTGGGCACAGGGTCTCACAGTCATAATCATGACCCAGGGCCTGGTGCTTTTAAGGGTATTCAGTCTTTCGGCAAGAGCACACAACTTGCGACTCAGCCCAGACTAGGCTAAGATGCCTTTCCACATCAGCTGCCTCGTGTGCAAACATAACATTTTGTAGGTAAGATCGCCCGTTTCAGGAATTCAACTACATTTCCAAAGCCTCATTATGACCTAATTCAGTGACTCCTTTTCGTGTGACCACCTTATGCATTTTTTAAAAAACGATTTCTTAAATTGTTCAGTTTACATGTTGGCTGTGCTGGGTCTCCGTTGCTGGGCAGGCTCTTCTCCAGCTGCAGCAAGCAGGGGCTGCCCTTGTGCAGCATGGGCTTCTCGGAGTGGTAGCTCCTCTGGTTGTGGAGCGTGGGCTCTAGGGCGTGAGGTCTAGTAGTTGTGGTGCATGGAGTTAGCTGCCCCACGACATGTGAGATCTTCCTGGACCAGGGTTTGAACCTGTGTCTCCTGCATTGACAGATTCTTTACCACTGAACAGCCAAGGAAGCCCTTATTCATTTTTTTAAATCAATAAAGGCAAACTATGAGACTTGCTGCTCATCATCCATACCAGTTGAGTAACCTTTAATCACGCTGAACCAGTTGAGAGGAACTTTAATCAAAGTTGAGCCTTCCGTGAAAGTCTAGAGACCTTTAAGACTGAAGTTACTAAACTTTAGGAGGAAGAATAACAAAGAGAAGAGAAAGAAGAAGAAGAGGGAGGTGTACATTGCCTTTTGAAGCTCCTCAGCCACTGCCTCTTGCAGAGAAGGGCGCCTGGACAGAGCCGAGAGTGAGGCTCTTGTAGCTCTGACATCTGTGCTTCCAGGGAAAAGGGCTGGGGGTCTGGACCTAGAGCTCTTCATCTCAATGTTAACTGAATCCCTTCCTTCTGCCAAAATGAAAGGTACAGTCATTTATTTTATTTTTTTTAATTTTTTAAAAAATTATTATTATTATTTTTTTGTATTTATTTATTTTTTTACACGAACTCCCAAACATGAACCCCCCTCCCACCTCCCACCCCACATCATCCCTCCAGATCATCCCCATACACCATAGAAGGCCAAATTCTTATAATTTTCTTCAGAATAACTTATAAAGAAACAATCCTTGGAGCTTTCCTAAAAGAAATACTGGATGCACTCTCTAAAACGTCAGTTAGAAATAAAACAGAATCCAAGTGTCCCACCTTGTAGAGTCCAAGCAATTCCTATTTTTAGAAGGAGGTGTCAGCCAACCTGCTGTATAAGGCTGTGCTAGGGGCCTCGGCTTTTAGGGAAGTGCCCTGCTCTTCCCTCCAACAGGGTTGTTTCATTTCACTTATATGCCACTCCATTAACACCTTCCTCCCATCTCCAGGGAGAATGAGCTTCCTATTTGGCCTAAAAGTGCTCTTAAAAACATGACAGTGTACAATATGAAAAGCTAAACACAAAACCAAAACAGAAAAAAATAATAATAGGACACAGGTGCACATGTATCTAAATTAATGCTAGAGATATTGACAGACAAATAAAATTTATACAATATTTGCTCTAGTTGTTCAAATAAACAGGATGAAAATAGCTTTTTGCTCATAAAATTGAGTTTGAAAATCAAGGCTCTGTTTGCATAGTACCAAATGCATTCTGTTTCATTTGTGTTTGAACTCAAATTCCCCCATTTAGTAGCTTGTATGAACTTGGGGAAAATAATGATAATTTTAGCTAATATATATTGAGAAACTATTACACGTCAGGCACTGAGAAAGTTATTTTCCATGCTACATAACTTTTCTATGTCACTTTCCTTTTCTGTAGAGTTAGGATGATAATACAGTCCTTATATGTTTTTATAAATATGGGAAAACACGAAAAAGCAATTAGTGACTATAAAAATAACTATTTTAAAAATTAAAATGGAACACAGCAATAACACTGCTAGTATATTTAAACAACCATCTAATTCTTTGTCTGTTCTTAGATGCATCAGTATTAAGAGTCTAAAAGCAAAGATTCTGGTATATCTTGGATATTTGAATAATCTGAAAAAAAGTCAAACTAGAAATAACTAAGACAACGTTATCTTTGAATCAAAGTGAAATTCTAAACAGTGAAAAGCATATTATTCGATTTCTTTTCCTTGATGTTTTTTGAGTGGGTTCGTCTATGTTCTGAGAGAAAGGGAATTTTATCATAGTTCTAGAAGAAGGACTTAGACCTTAGTTCTTCATCTGTTCTACCTTTATTAACTTGTTCTGTGAACTTGATCCAGTCCATTAACTTTTACACTCATCCATTTGGATATCTGTAATTAACTCATTAGAGATTATTTATGTGTAATTTCACCTAGAACAACGATAAGGATAATGAGATATCCAAAAAAGACTTGGTCTCGGCATAACTCAGCGAAACTGGGGTGGTTTTACCGTGTGAGACTAGCACGCAGTGCAGACACGTGTGGGTTAACAGCACCCCACTGGAATTCTTTGGCCCTTTCAGAGATGTTGGTAGGGGAAGTTGTTGGAAGCTTTAGGGGAAATGTCAACAGCATGCTGAGTAACACTGTGTTTCCTGGTTTCTCTGATCCAGCCAGGGCATTCATTTAATGGCTAGATGAGATGGAAAAAGGAAGAGCATGTACAGCAGTCAGCCTGAAATAGCGTGTGGAACGATGTGGAGGTAGAGTTGCTGGCCAAAATCCCTCTCAGTCAGGGACTGGTCTCTGCTGCCCACGGTGGCTCAGCCCAGTTCTAACCCTAGCCCACTCGTCTACTGAAGACAGTAGAAGGGGCCACATGTGCCTGTTATCTCCTCTCAAACCTGGGACAGGCCAGCAGTGTTTCCCTTACACACTTTTGATACAATCAATGCCAGCTGAGATCAAAGTCAAGTTTCTGAGCTACTTTTAAAAACATACTAGGTCTAAGAAAGCTAAAAGGCCATCATTTTTTCAGATCTTATCCTTGGTGACTTTCTTCAGATACTATCTCCCAACAGGTAAACCTATTATTGTTGAAATCTGATTTTCAACACTCTGAGTGACCTTGCAGAATGTGTGGTAACCTATAAGACACTCTTGGCACTTCCCATTTGAGTTGACATTTTTAGATGCATCGAACTTACTTTACTATCTTCAGTTCATAAAAAGCTAAGCTGGTGGAAAGTGGCAAACTGTGCTGTACATTTATGGCTACGGTCTCCATGGGACTGTTAGAAAATAAAGGAAAATATAAGTGTCAGTAAATGTGGCCTATAGCACAAGAACATTCTGCCTGCCTGTTGATATGGGAAAGGGGTACAGAGTTGGCGAACATGCTGCTGCTGCTAAGTCGCTTCAGTCGTGTCCGACTCTGTGCGACCCCATAGACGGCAGCCCGCCAGGCTCCCCCATCCCAGGGATTCTCTAGGCAAGAACACTGGAGTGGGCTGCCATTTCCTTCTGCAATACATGAAAGTGAAAAGTCAAAGTGAAGTCGCTCAGTCGTGTCCGACTCTTTGCGACCCCATGAACCGCAGCCTACCAGGCTCCTCTGTCCATGGGATTTTCCAGGCAAGAGTACTGGAGTGGGGTGCCATGGGTGATATTAAAAATAAACGTCAGCATGTAAAAGGATTTAGTGCCACTCTCTCAATTTGTCCCACCCTGCCTTCTGAGTGGGAGTTTTTGAGTGTAACGTAGAACGGCAGGCTAGAAGAAAAAAAAAAAACTTTCTTTCATGGAGTCATACACTTGTTTGTTGAGTTGCTCATCTTAGTTCTATGGAAGTCCATGGAAAACTCAGCATTTTCAGATGAACAACATCAAATTAACATCAATGTGAACAACTGGTCACATTGGAGGAGCTGGCCTACTTCTGTCGCTGTTAACTTCATAAAGGGCTACAGAATTATGTAGTAAGTGGCGGTGTGCATGAGAAATACAGCTGAGCAATCTGACATAACCATAAAGGCAGGCAACTGTGGATGGCACAGTACAGAATTAGATCCTAGGTCAGGGAGAATGTAAGGTCACTGAACCAGGCTCTGCACAGGGTCCAGCCCAGCCAGCAGATGTTAAAACAAGACACTTCTGGATGCCTAATCCACATTCAGTAAATACTTGTTGATTAACTGATTGACTTACTGATTGACAAAATGGTCTCTAGGGATGCCAGTTTGGATGACTAGGCTTTGACATTAACTCTATTAATATGTCAGAGGCTTAAGCAGGTCTCAACATTTTCCTGCCTCAGAATTCTCATGTCTACAATACAGAGATAATCACCTGCTCACAGCGGTTACAGGAAAGAAGAGAAGATGGGAAAAAGGTGAGATTATTGTTGAAACCTGAGGCACCCCTCTCCAGCTGAGAGGTGCCAGCACCAGATACGGTGGGGAATCAGCTTAACAGCTCTGCTGTCAGTCTCCTGAAAGCAGAGACAGGGGACAAGTCCTGTTCCAGGAGCACGAGGCATAACCAGGCTCATGAAGCAGGGCTGGAGGACTGGGAGAAGCCAAGGAATGTTGAGCAGACAAGCAGGAGCAGCTTGAAAATCTCTGGGAAGAAATCTCAGGGATGCTCTCCTCTAAAAACCTTCCCCCAAAGCCCGCTCCTGCTCTATCCTATCAGAGCAGGAGCTCTCAAGCCTAAGTGTCTGTATGTGAGGATCACCCTGGGATACTTGTTTTTATCAGATTCCCCAGTCCTACCCCCAGAGATTCTAAGCCATCACATTTCAACTGGACCCCAGAAATCGGCATTTTAGCAAGGACTCCAGGTATTCCTGTAGCAGGTGGTCTAGGGCCACAGTTAGAGAAGGACTGACTTAAAGGGGACCCACCAAGCTGTATACTTCTCGTGATGACACAAAGATGCCATTGGGTCTCATATCCAAACAATGCTAATTTTGGATTTCTTGATGTACTAAGGACAACATCATTCAGAAAACATTCTCTGAGAGCCCATCATGTGAAAAGCATTGAGCAGCATAAGAACAATCATGTGCTCAGGTAAATTCAAAACCAGGCTGACTTTGATAGAATCAGCAAGTCCTTAATAGGAAACTTGAAGACAAGAAGGAGTCCTTCTAAATGCTGGGATCTAAGAAAGCACCTTGGAAATGGTGCCATCTAAGGTGAAGCTGGAAGAAAGATAGGACTGCATCTGGTATGAAGAAAAGCACCTCAGGCAGAGGGAAAGGTTTAAACAAAGGCAGGGACACCTCAGAATCCAGAGCGACGGCATGTGCCCGGCCTGTGGAGTGTGAGATGGAGCAGATTAGAAAAAAGGCTATGAGGGTGGGCTGTGACCATACCTCAGAGAGCTCCAAACAATAGGATGAAGTTTGATTTTTGTCCTGAAGGCAATATACGTAGGATTTTGAGAAGAGTAGCTAAAAAGGATGTTCCGTTTGTTTAATTTAATAGGTAACACAATGTTTAACTTAAACAGTATTTTTTTTAAACAACTGAAGTATAGTTGCAGTTATACATGCCGGGAAGTGCAGCCAAATTTTTGGGGGTTGCATCCATGGCATAGCAGGAAAGAATCCACCTGCAGTGTAGCAGACGTGGGTTTGATCCCTGGGTTGGGAAGATCCCCTGGAGAAGGGAATGGCAACCCACTCCAGTATTCTTGCCTGGAAAATCCCATGGACAGAGGAGCCCGGCAGGCTACAGTCCATGAGGTCGCAAAGAATCAGATGTGACTTAGTGATTAAACAACAACAACAAAATAACTGAATTATGAGGTTGTGTTAATTTCTGCTACATAGCAAAGTGATTCAGTTACACTAAATATAAATTCTTTTTTATATTCTTTCCCGTTATGATTTATCACAGAATAATGAGTATAGTTCCCTGAGCTGTACAGTAGGACCTTGTATATCTATTAAACAATATTCTTAGTAGTTAATATATCCATGGGGCACAGAATTTTAAAGGAACAAGATGGCACATAAATGTAAAATTTCCCTTCCTTCCACCCCTGTGCCCCTGCCGTTTATTCTGGAAGCAACTAATGCAACCTATTTCTTTTGTATGGAGACAACTTTTTGGTAAAATAGATAATGTCCCAATACTGGTTTGATAGTAATGGAGAAGAGAAAGATTTATGACAGAGACAACAGTTTGGCAATCACTGCAAAAGTCCAGGTGATGAAATGAGGCATTAAGTAGAGTAGTTACTCTGAATACAGGAGACTCTAAAAAGACATTTCATCATCCTTTCCTCCCATCCAATCTGTTTAGAAATGGCATGGTAGGAGTCGAAGATGACTGACATTTTGTCTTGAGACTTGAGGAATGGTAAGGGGGGGAAGCTATTTTGTGACAAGGAGATGGGGAAGATGAACCCTGTTTTGGAAATTTTTGTTTGTGAAATGACAAATATTCCATTAGCCCGTGAGCCACATAGCTTGGAAGAGAAATGTATACCGGAAAGTCAAGGGCAAAGAGCTGGTAGCTAAAGCTGTGGGATCAGATGAGCTTGAGAGAGGAAGATAAAAGGGGTGCGGAGGACTGAAACACTTCCACATGTAAGGGGAGAGTAGACGAAGCTGGCTCAGCAGAGACCGAGGAGGACCTGTGTTACTGAGTCCTGGGGAGAAAGTTTCAAAGGGAGAGGCATGGAGTTCAGGCTAATACCTCACTGCAGCAACAGAGATATCATGCAGTAAGGAGAAGCGCTGAAAGGAAATCTGTGGACAACCTGGTGATGAGCAGATTACTGATGAGCTTTAAAGGATAACTGCTGAAGAGTGGTGAGGGGGAATCATGCAAGGGAGAGAGCGAAGGGAGTCAAAGGTGCAGGGGCCTCGTGAAGACCTTTCTCTCAAGAAATCTACTATGAATGGAGGGAGGGAGGAAAGGACCTGGGGAAAGGGAATAAGGCAGAGAAAGGATTTTTTTTTTCCTGCAAGTGCAGTGGAAAATGTTGACGAGAAAAGGGAGGGACGAGAAAAGGAAAAAATATTTAATGGAGCAAGATGGCTGTAAGAGATCAAAGGGGAAAAGCTGAAATGAAGGGAGGAACACCGAGGAGTTGACACCTTATCACCTCAGGCCTCTCAAGAAAGAAGTTGAGCTTACCCCCCGTGCTTGAGGGAGGCTTTTGGAGGTTTGTTCCCTCCCCATCAGTCTCAAAAGAGTCGTGCTGAAAGTACATTTGGTCTCTGAATAATCTTGGAAATGTATTCAAGAACTGTCACGTTCTTTCTGTAGCACCTAAAGAAGAGCAGAGCAAGAGGCACAGCATTCCTTCCAGACGGGCTTCGGGAGACAACCACGGGGCTCTGTTACACACCGATATTGGAAAGAGACCGCACACAGCAACTGCAACTTCTCTGTTAACGTCCTGTGAAAACTACCAAAAGGCATGCACAAAGCAATTTATGGGGGAGATGAGTGGAGTCAGTATGCCTCCCTGTGATTTGGGTCAGTGTAGACACTTCCCCAGAATTCATAATCGGTGACTCTCCAAGGACAGAATACCATGCCTTCCTCCTCCTCCTCCCTTTCCTTGCAAGCCTCCTTCTTTATCTTCACTTGCCCATCCTGGATTCACTCCCAGAATACCAAAGAAAGGCAGAGAAGCAGCATTTCTGCTCAGGTTAAAAACGGTTATAATAAGGACATATTAGCTGTGAAAATCTGTGTCCTCTGAGAGGATCACAAGGACCTGCAAACATACCCTGATTTTGTTCCCAGGTTAATATATTTTAGTTTAGCTTGTTTGGTTTTTATGCTGTCCTAGTCGTTTCTTCTCCTTTAGGTTTGTAATAACACTCCAATTTTAAATCTCCCTCATATGAGTGGCTTATATTGTGCCTGCCTCAAGCAATTATATAAGAAAATTATGTAAGTACATTTAAAGTTAGACATTTATTGCTTCATTTTAAAATTTGAAAGGACTCCCAGGGAGTGTTTCTTATTGTTTACAGATTATTTCCTGAATTCCAATAGAGCAGTGTATATGTAAAACCCACATTGTCTGTTTCCTTCTTAGGCAGCGTATTAGTTGGTCAGAGCACACTTCTAAGGCTATACTGCCCTCAAGTGGTCTGGCTTGAGAACAAACAACTATTTTTTTTTTCTGGATGGAAACCGAGTTTCTAACCAGACTTGTCTGGTTACTTCTGACCAGAAAAAACAACAACAAAAATTACTGTATGCCAAGTCTGAAGAGTATGAGGGAAAAGGAAGACTTTATTTCCCAATGTTCTCTCAAAAGGTATGGCGTAAAAAAGACAGCAGCAAGAGCCACAAGCTTGTTTTGTTAATCACAGAGCAAAAGAGCCACACGCTTGTTGTATTAGTCTTAGAGTAACTGTCTGCACATGTGTGGCCACAGGGATGCAGCTGTGGCATATGGGTTGAACTGGCTCCGTTAGGCCTTTGGGGACACTCTTCAGCTTCTCGAGGGCAACCCCCTCATCAGAACTCATGACATCATGTTCCACAACTAAGGACACACAGTTGTTTGGAAAGAATGCATTCAGGGAAAACATTCAACTTTGCCCCATGTGGCCAAGACTCAGCAAGGAGGCCAACAATTACGTTGATTACATTAATCACAGGATGGCTTGTGGAGGAGGGTACTGCTGTGGAGGGCCTATAATGGGAGCTCTGTGGGGACTCTGCCCTAATGGGCCACCATCAAGGCCCTCTAATGCCTATGGTTAGCTTCCCACGTTGTTGGTGGAAAAGGGAAGAGACCACCCTCAAAGGGATGAGCAGCCCACTCAGCATGCGTTGGGCTGTCCTGGGCTGGACTGAAGAGGCAGGTCAGTCTTGGGGTATTTGGCCACTAAGCTAGAGAGCCCCTCCTGGAATGGGGGGGTGGGGACGGCTAAAAGTGCACGCAGTGCTGCCCCTTGTGGCTTGCCACACTCTTTCTGCTATTTGGGGTGATCCTCAGAGGATAAAGCATCTGCCTGCAATGCAGGAGACCCAGGTTCAATCCCTGGGTTGGGAAGATCCCCTGGAGAAGGAAATGACAACCCACTCCAGTATTCTTGCCTGGAGAATCCCATGGACAGAGGAGCCTGGCGGGCTACAGTCCACGGGGTCGCAAAGAGTCGGACACGACTGAGCGACTTCACTTTCACTTTCTGTTAATTGTGAAAATCCTTCAGTGATGGATGATTTTTGAATGGGAANATTCTTGCCTGGAGAATCCCATGGACAGAGGAGCCTGGCGGGCTACAGTCCACGGGGTCGCAAAGAGTCGGACACGACTGAGCGACTTCACTTTCACTTTCTGTTAATTGTGAAAATCCTTCAGTGATGGATGATTTTTGAATGGGAAAACACTCGTTCTCATACACTGCTCTTTGGCTGGCCACAGAGATGAACTGGGCTGGTCCAGTGAGTAGAAACGAGCTCTTAATTCATCCGTTATCTGGAGCTATGGGAAAGGACGCTGAGCTTCGTAACTTGGGATCTAGAATCACCTCTGCACACCAGTTATGTGATCATGAGAGACTCATTTAAACCTTCTGGGCTCAGGTTCCTCATCTGCAAACTGTGACATTAGCTCAGGTTAGCGGTTTAAAGACTGCTACGTGGGTGTGCCCACAGGCTACGGCCAGGATGCAGAGTCCTTTTCCCCTCCTTCTTTAGGTAATAGCAAGCCCGCTTGGATTCACTTTATAAATCTAAATTTGAAAACCACTGGATCAGATGGTCTATGCCTCTTTCCTTTCCAGCTACATTCTTCTGTGGTCAGGACAGGTACTCTGAGTGGTGATGGTGACACTCACTGGTGACGTTCTTTTTCTTCTTAAGTGAAATCATATATGGCTCTCAGTCCAAATGCTTCCCTATAAAATGAGTCTCATCTGATTCTGGCATTCTGGGATGACACCATCCCACATGAAAGAGGGGAGAAGAGGAACAGGTGTGAATCACTGCAGTCCCACAGCTCCTGGGGGACAGAGGCCAGGGAAGGAACTGGGCAGAGCTCACCAAGCAAACACCAGTCTAGGAGTGTAGGCATGTGAATAAGTGTGATTATACTCTATCAGGAAAATCAGCCAGAAAATGGAAGATCACGGCTAAGGAATGCTCTGGAAAAAATACTAGGGAGCACAGACAGAATAATAACTTTTTAAGGAAAATGATATATTAATATATCTATACATGTCATATATATTATATATAAGATCGAATTGCAGCTTTTTTCTCAGGAAGACATAAGGTCTGAATGGGCCTCCGAAGACAAATACCCTAAAAAGAATTAAAATTTTCCAGAAACGGAAGGTTTTAATACATTGTACATGTCTCATCCCTGGTAGGAGCCTTCATTAATAAAATTAATAAGATTTGTTTTCATCCAGGAAGCTTTCCCTTTAAGGTCACTTAAAAAAAGAATAGAACATAAAATGTGTACAGTTTTATTTCTCAGCCACTGAAAGTTTTTCCCTCTGTAGCGTTTAAGTTGAGATCATACAAGTATGGATGAATAATAGTTGGGCTTCAATCCCCTCTCTTGATAACATGCGATACAGATTAAGTACCCGAACAAGGGACTCAGCATCATGAAATAGCCACGGTTCCAGTTCGAGTATGCCAAGTAAATGCAGAAAAATTTTCTTTTCCACTTTGTGTTTTCATATCGGCATCTGTCATTTTATTAAGAGATTATAATTTATGAAATTGCTCAAACATGTAGTTCATACTTACATGAACTTTTGAGGCCTGATCTGTATGCCCCTCAACAGATTTCTCTATTGATGTACCCCATTATTGTGCTGAAAATATCATATAGATGAATGTTCACCCAGTGAACAAATCTTTACAGAGCACGTATTATAGGAAAAGCACTGACGTAAACAATATGGGGATGCAGAGATGGGCCAGACACAGTTCTTGCCCGCAAAGTGCATACAATCTAGTAAAAAGTGATGTGTGTAAACAACCACAAAATAAGAAAGTAAATGGTTGACTACTAGACACACGTGTAGTAAGATGTGCTTCTGATATAGAGTTAAGGGTGGGAGTTTAGGTAATTTTTTCAGGAAAGGGTTTATGGAGCAAACTTTTGGCCCAGGCTTTAGGTGTACATAAAATTTAGGTAGAGGTGGGAAGAGAGACTGCGGCAGGCGGGAGTGGCAGGAACAAAGCTATGCAGGTGGGAAAGCGCAGCCAGCACTGAGCGGACAGCGAGCCTGGCAGAAGGCTGTTGCTGCAGGGGATGAGGGGGTCGGGGGATGAGGAGCAGCAGACAAGTCTTGACAGGACGCTGGAATTATATTGGAGAGGCAGTTTTATTTCTGCTGAGGGGAGGGAGGGGTTTTACGCTGCAAGCACAGAAACAATGCACAGAATATTTAAAAGGGAAAGTGACCAATCCAAAATAGCCTCTGGAAGACTATCAAGCTAGCCCAGGTATCAGATGGTGGAAGTTTGACTTAGAGTGATGGCACTGGAAATGTTGTGTGAATATGTGAGTGGTGGGAAGTTCAGTTCAGTTCAGTCGCTCAGTCGTGTCTGACTCTTTGCGACCCCATGAATCGCAGCACGCCAGGCCTCCCTGTCCATCACCATCTCCCGGAGTTCACTCAGACTCACGTCCATCGAGTTCGTGATGCCATCCAGCCATCTCATCCTTGGTCGTCCCCTTCTCCTCCTGCCCCCAATCCCTCCCAGCATCAGAGTCTTTTCCAATGAGTCAACTCTTCGCATGAGGTGGCCAAAGTACTGGAGTTTCAGCTTTAGCATCATTCCTTCCAAAGAAATCCCANTATGTCCCAAACTAATGGAAATCAACTCTGAATATCACTGGAAGGACTAATGCTGAAGCTGAAGCTCCAATTCTTTGGCCACCTGATGTGATGAGCCAATCAGTTGGAAAAGACTCTGCTGCTGGGAGGATTGGGGGCAGGAGGAGAAGGGACGAGGATGAGATGGCTGGATGGCATCACGGACTCGATGGACGTGAGTCTGAGTGAACTCCGGGAGATGGTGATGGACAGGGAGACCTGGCGTGCTGCGATTCATGGGGTCGCAAAGAGTCGGACACGACTGAGCGACTGAACTGAACTGAACTGAACTGATACTGTATTGCTATTTACCTTTCTGACTTACTTCACTCTGTATAATAGGCTCCAGTTTCATCCACCTCATTAGAACTGACTCAAATATATTCCTTTTTATAGCTGAGTAATATTCCACTGTGTATATGAACCACAACTTCCTTATCCATCCATCTGCTGATGGGCATCTAGGTTGCTTCCATGTCCTAGCTATTGTAAACAGTGCCTCAATGAACACTGGGGTACACGTGTCTCTTTCAATTCTGTTTTCCTCTGTGTGTATGCCCAGCAGTGGGACTGCTGGGTCATATGACAGTTCTATTTTCAGTTTTTTAAGGAATCTCCACACTGTTTTCCATAGTGACTGTACTAGTTTGTATTCCCATCAGCAGTGTAAGAGGGTTCCCTTTTCTCCATACTCTCACCAGCATTTATTGCTTGTAGACTTTTTGGTGGCAAACATTTGGATTGGAATGAAATGATACCTCATTGCGGTTTGATTTACATTTCTCTGATAATGAATGATGTTGAGCATCTTTTCATGTGTTTGTTAGCCATCTGTATGACTTTGGAGAAATATCTGTTTAGTTCTTTGGCCCTCTTTTTGATTGGGCCGTTTATTTTTCTGGTATTGAGCTGCTTGTATATTTTGAAGATTAATTATTTGTCAGTTGTTTCATTTGCTATTATTTTCTCCCATTCTGCAGGTTGCCTTTTCACCTTGCTTGTAGTTTCCTTCACTGTGCAGATACTTTTAAGTTTAATTAGGTCCCATTTGTTTATTTCTGTTTTTATTTCCATTACTCTGGGAGGTGGGTCATAGAGGATCTTGCTGTGATTTATGTCAGAGAGTGTTTTGCCTATGTTTTCCTCTAAGAGTTTTATAGTTTCTGGTCTTACATTTAGAACATTTCTCTGATAATGAGTGACGTTGAGCATCTTTTCATGTGTTTGTTAGCCATCTGTATGACTTTGGAGAAATATCTGTTTAGTTCTTTGGCCCTCTTTTTGATTGGGCCGTTTATTTTTCTGGTATTGAGCTGCTTGTATATTTTGAAGATTAATTATTTGTCAGTTGTTTCATTTGCTATTATTTTCTCCCATTCTGCAGGTTGCCTTTTCACCTTGCTTGTAGTTTCCTTCACTGTGCAGATACTTTTAAGTTTAGTTAGGTCCCATTTGTTTATTTCTGTTTTTATTTCCATTACTCTGGGAGGTGGGTCATAGAGGATCTTGCTGTGATTTATGTCAGAGAGTGTTTTGCCTATGTTTTCCTCTAAGAGTTTTATAGTTTCTGGTCTTACATTTAGATCTTTAATCCATTTTGAGTTTATTTTTGTGTATGGTGTAAGAAAGTGTTCTGGTTTCATTTTTTTACAGATGGTTGATCACTTTTCCCAGCACCACTTGTTTAAAGAGATTGTCTTTTCTCCATTGTGTATTTTGGTCTCTCTTGTCAAAGATAGTTCAGTTCAGTCACTCAGTCATGTCCGACTCTTTGCAATCCCATGAACTGCAGCACGCTAGGCCTCCCTGTCCATCACCAACCCCTGGAGTTCACTCAAACTCATGTCCATTGAGTTGGTGATGCCATCCAGCCATCTCATCCTCTGTCGTTCCCTTCTCCTCCTGCCCCCAATCCCTCCCAGCATCAGAGTCTTTTCCAATGAGTCAACTCTTCACATGAGGTGGCCAAAATACTGGAGTTTCAGCTTTGGCATCATTCCTTCCAAAAAACACCCAGGATAAGATGTCCATATTTGTGTGGATTTATCTCTGGGCTTTCTATTTTGTTCCATTGATCTATATTTCTGTTTTTGTGCCAGTACCATACTGTCTTGATGACTGTAGCTTTGTAATATAGTTTGAAGTTGCGCAGGTTGACTCCTTAAGTTCCATTCATCTTTCTCAAGATTGATTTAGCTATTCGAGGTTTTTTATGTTTCTATACAGATTGTGAAATTGTTTGTTCTAGTTCTGTGAAAAATATCATTGGTAGTTTGATAGGGATTGCGTTGAATCTGTAGATTGCTTTGTGTAGTATACTCATTTTCACTATATCGATTCTTTCAATCCATGAACATGGTATATTTCTCCATCTATTTGTGTCATCTTTGATTTCTTTCATCAGTATTTTATGGTTTTTGTATATAGGTCCTTTGTTTCTTTAGGTAAATTTATTCCTAAGTATTTTATTCTTTTCATTGATATGTTGAATGAAATTGTTTCCTTAATTTCTCTTTCTGTTTTCTCATTGTTAATGTATAGGAATGCAAGGAATTTCTGTGTATTAATTTTATATCCTACAACTTTACTATATTCACTAATTAGCTGTAATAATTTTCTGCTGCAATCATTAGGTTTTTCTATGTAGAGGATCATGTCATTTGCAGACAGTGACAGTTTTACTCCTTCTTATCCAATCTGGATTCCTTTTATTTATTTTTTATTCTCTGATTGCTGTGGCTAGGACTTCCAAATCTTGGTTTCATAGTAGTGGTGAGAATGGGCACCCTTGTCTTACTCCTTATTTAAAGGAAATGCTTTCAGTTTTTCACAATTGAAGATAATATTTGCTGTGGGTTTGTAATATATGACTTTTATTATATTTAGGTATGTTCTTTCTATGCCTGATTTTGGGAGAGTTTCCATCACAAATGGATGCTGAATTTTTTCAAAGGATTTCTATGCATCTGTTGAGATAATCATATGGTTTTTATCTTTCAATTTGTTTATATGGTATATTGTTTTCACATTGACTGATCTGTGAATACTGATGACTCCTTGCATCTCTGGGATAAAGCCCACTTGCTCATGATGTATGATCTTTTTAATACGCTTTTGGATTCTGTTTGCTAGAATTTTGTTGAGGATTTTTACATCTATGTTTATCAGTGATATTGGCCTGTAGTTTTCTTTTTTGGTGTGGCATCTTTGTCTCGTTTTGGTATTATGGTGGTGGTGGCCTCATAAAATCAGTTTAAGAGTTTACCTTCCTCTGCAGTTTTCTGGAAGAGTTTGAGTAGGATAGGTTTTAGCTCTTCTCTCAATTTTTGGTAGAATTCACCTGTGAAGCCATCTGGTCCTGGGCTTCAACAAATCTTTTGTTGGAAGATTTTTTATTACAGTTTTGTTTTCCATGCTTGTGATGGGTCTGTTAAGATTTTCTGAATCTTCGTGGTTCAGTTTTGGAAGGTTATACTTTTCTAAGAATTTGTCCATTTCTTCCAAGTTGTCCATTTTATTGGCATATAATTTCTCATAGTAGTCTTATTATCTTTTGTATTTCTGTGTTGTCTGTTGTGATTTCTCCATTTTCATTTCTAATTTTATTGAGTTGATTCTTCTCCATTTTTTTATTGATGAGCACGGCTAATGGTTCGTCTATTTTATCTTCTCAAAGAACCAGCTTTTAGTTTTGTTGACTTTTATTATAGTCTCCTTTTTTTTTTCTTTTTCATTTATTTCTTCTCTGATTTTTATGATTTCTTTGCTTCTACTAACTTTGGGCTTCTTTTCTTCTTCTTTTTCTAGCTGCTTTAGGTGGAAAGTAGTTTATTTTATGCTTCTCTTGTTTCTTGAAGTAGGCTTGGAATCTCCCTCTTAGCACTGCTTTTACTGAATCCCATAGGTTTGGGGTTGTCATGTTTTAATTTTCATTTGTTTCTATGCATATTTTCCTTTCCTTTTTGATTTCTTCCATGATCGTTGGTTACTCAGAAGTGTGTTGTTTAGCTTCCATATTTTTGTATTTTTACTAGTTTTTTTTTTCCCTGTAGTTGACATCTAATCTTACTGCATTGTAAACAGAAAATATGCTTGAAATAATTTCAATTTTTAAAAATTTATCAAGGAGATGTGTCTAAGAGACAGCNTACTCAGAAGTGTGTTGTTTAGCTTCCATATTTTTGTATTTTTACTAGTTTTTTTTTTCCCTGTAGTTGACATCTAATCTTACTGCATTGTAAACAGAAAATATGCTTGAAATAATTTCAATTTTTAAAAATTTATCAAGGCTAGATTTATGGCCCTGGCTGTGATATATCTTGAAGAATGTTCCATGTCCACTTGAGTGAAAAGTGAAATCCATCATTTTTGTGTGAAATGCCCTATAGATATCAATTAGGTCTAACTGGCCCATTGTAGAATTTAAAGGTTGTGTTTCCTTGCTAATTTTCTGTTTGGTTAATCTATCCATAAAGTCCCCCACTATTATTGTTTTACTGTTAATTTCCCCTTTCATACTTGTTAGCATTTGCCTTACACATTGAGGTGCTCCTGTGTTGGGTGCATATATATTTAAAATTATTACATCTTATTCTTGGATTGATCCTTCGATTATTATGTAGTGTCCTTCTTTGTCTCTCATCATAGTCTTTATTTCAAAGTCTATTGTATCTGAGTATTGCTACTCCTGGTTTCTTTTGGTCTCCATTTGCATGAAATATCTTTTTCTAGCCCTTCACTTTCAGTCTGTATGTGTCCCTAGGTTTGAGGTGGGTCTGTTGTAGACAGCACATATTGGGGTCTTATTTTTGTATCCATTTGGCCAGTCTTTGTATTTTGGTTGGAACATTTAAACCATTTACATGTAAGGTAATTATTCATAAGTATAATAACCTCAGATATGCAGATGATACCACCTTTATGGCAGAAAGAGAAGAGGAACTAAAAAGCCTCTTGATGAAAGTGAAAGAGGAGAGTGAAAAAGTTGGCTTAAAGCTCAACATTCGGAAAACGAAGATCATGGCATCTGGTCCTATCACTTCATGGGAAATAGATGGGGAAACAGTGGAAATAGTGTCAGACTTTATTTTGGGGGCCTCTAAAATCACTACAGATGGTGACTGCAGCCATGAAATTAAAAGATGCTTACTCCTTGGAAGGAAAGTTATGACCAACCTAGATAGCATATTCAAAAGCAGAGGCATTACTTTGCCAACATAGGTCTGTTTAGTCAATGCTATGGCTTTCCCAGTGGTCATGTGTGGATGAGTTTGACTGTGGAGAAAACTGAGCACTGAAGAATTGATGCTTTTGAACTGTGGTGTTGGAGAAGACTCTTGAGAATCCCTTGGACTGCAAGGAGACCCAACCAATCCAGTCTAAAGGAGATCAGTCCAGGGTGTTCATTGGAAGGACTGATGCTAAAGCTGAAACTCCAATACTTTGACCACCTCATGTGAAGAGTTGACTCATTGGAAAAGACCCTGTTGCTGGGAGGGGTTGGGAGCAGGAAGAGAAGGGAACGACATGGACATGAGTCGGAGTGAACTCTGGGAGTTGGTGATGGACAGGGTGTCCTGGTATGCTGTGATTCATGGGGTTACAAAGAGTCGCACATGAATAAGTGACTGAACTGAACTGAACTGAACTGATGATCTTGTTACCATTAGCTTTTTTGTTTTTGGTTAATTTTTATAAAACTTGTCTGAGCTTCCTGCCTAGAGAAATTCCTTTAGCATTTGTTGAAGAGCTGTCTTGGTCGTGCCGAATTCTCTCAGCTCTTGCTTGTCTGTAAAGCTTTTGATTTCTCCTTCATATCTGAATGAGATCCTTGCTGATAGAGTAATCTTGGTTGTAGGTTTTACTTTCATCACTTTAAGTATGTCCTGCCATTCTTTTCTGGCCCAAAGAGCCTCTATTGAAAGATCAGCTATTATCCTTATGGGGTCCCCTTGTGTGTTATTTGTTGCTTTTCCCTTGCTGCTTTTAATATTTACTCTTTGTGTTTTATCTTTGTTAATTTGATTAATATGTATCTTGTGGTGTTTTGCCTTGGGTTTATCCTGTTTGGGATACTTGGGGTTTCTTGGACTTGGGTGGCTATTTCCTTCCCCATTTTAGCGAAGTTTTTGACTGTTATGTCCTCAACTATTTTCTCCTGCCCTGTCTCTTTGTCTTTTTCTGGGACACTTATGATTTGAATGTAGGGGCATTTAACATTGTCACAGTGGTCTCTGAGGTTGTCCTTATTTCTTTCAATTATTTTTTTCTTCTCTGTTTCATTTATTTCCATCGTTCTATCTTTCACCTTGCTTATCCTCTCTGTTGCCTCAGTTATTCTGCTGTTGATTCCCTCCAGAGTGATTAATCTCAGTTGTTGCATTGTTCATTACTAATTGACTCTTGTTTATTTCTTCTAGGTCCTTGTCAAACATTTCTTGTATCTTCTAATCCTTGTCTCTTGTCCATTTATTTGTAACTCCATTATGTTTTCAAGATTTTGGATCATCTTTACTATTATTATTCTGAATTCTTTTCCAGGTAGACTCCCTATTTCCTCTTTTGCTTTGTCTGTGGGTTTTTGTCATGTTCCTTCACCTGCTGAATATTTGTCTGTATTTTCATTTAGATTTCTGTGTTTGGGGTGCCCTTTTTTGCAGGTTGGAAGTTCATGGTTCCTCTTAATTGTTGAATCTGCTCTCTGTGGGTGGAGTTGGACTAGTGATTTGTCAAGGTTTTCTGGTTGGGGGAGCTTGTGTCTGTGTTCTGGTGGGTGGAGCTGGATCTCTTCTCTCTAGAGTGCAATAACATGTCTGCTAGCGAGTTCTGGGGTATCTATAGGTTTGGCATGACTTTGGGTAGCCTGTCTTTTAATGTTCAGCATTGTATTTCTGTTTTGCTGGAGAATTAGCATGATGTGCTTGCACTGGAACTTATTAGCTTTTGGGCGAAGCTTGGTTGCAGGGCAGGTATGGAGATTTTTGGATGAGCTCTTGTCTGTTAAAGTTCTCTGGAGTCAGAAGTTCTCTGATGTTCTAAGGTTTTAGATTTATGCCTCCTGCCTCTGGCTTTTAGTCCTTCTCTCACAGTAGCCTCAAGACTTCTCCATCCACACAGCACAGAAGATAAAACCCCTAGGTTAATGGTGAAACAACTGTCCACAGTCAGAAACACCCAGAGAAATTCATATATAGAGAAGAGAAGAGGGAGGGGGGGAGATAGAGGTGACCAGGAGAATAAAAGGGGGAGTCAAAAGGGGAGACAGCAATCAAACCAGTAATCCAATCCCTAAGTGAAAATGAATACTGAAGATTAGATTTTTAAAGGTACAAAATTGATGACAAATATCAAAAAGCAAAGATTAAAATCCTAGATAGAGATTAGACTCTCAAAAATGCAATATAAAAAATACAAAACAAAATCAATCACAAAAGTTAAAAAATAAATATATATATATATTGTTGTGGGAAATGTGGACCAATTCAGTTAGATAGCCCCTTGTTCGAACTTGTACTTGTTCTCAAGGTCTATAGATGTCTCTCAAATGCGCAGTCTCAGTATTAACTGCAGGGTTTTAATCTGCTGCACCTGCCACTTCCAGAGCAGTTCCTTCTTCTTTGTTTATTTTGGCTTCTTCTGTTTGCAAGTCTCTTCAGTGTCTATTATCTACCCTGACATGAAGTTGTGAAGGTGGCCACTTATTCAGGCTCACTTGTTCAGTTGTGTTGTGGGGAGGGAGGGACACTGCAAACAAATACCACTGGCATGTATAAGGAGTGCTCATAGTGGATGGACCACACTGGATTTGCCACAGCCGAAGGCAGCATGTACTTCCCAGGTCCACACTGCTCAGGCTCCAGGGTGCTCTGCAAGGGTACTGTCCCAGGTGGGTCCTGCGTTTTGTGCACTTCCCAGGTCTAAGCCACTCAGGTCCTTGGGTGGTCCTCAGGGGCACAGATCCAGATTAGCTGTGTGTTTTGTGCCCTTCCCAGGTCCGAGCAGCTCAGGTGACTAGGTGCTTGGTGAGCACACTGTCCCAGATGGGCCTTGTATCTTATTCACTTCCCCTGTCCTGGCTGCTTGGTTTCCCAGGTGTGCTATAAGAGCACAGTTCCGAGTGTGCTGTGTGTCTCCTCTGGGGCGCTGATCTCAGGCTGTGACACTCCTGGCAGATGTCAACTGTCCAGGATCCCAGGAAGACATGATTAACAATTGGGAGCCTCCTCACGGTTTGGTAGAAGACACAGTCTCTGGGGGTGAGATTGAATCAGCCCCTTGCCTTCTGTATCTGGCTGTTGCATGCCTGCCTCTCTGCCTCTGGGAAGGGAGGGCCCTATATGGCAGCGACTTGCTCTCCTTTGGTATTCACTCTTTTGTTCTGTGAGCACGCCAGTGGGCACCAAGGGGCATTACAGCCTTTTGCAGGAAAGTTTTTTTTTTTTTTTTTCCCCCATGTCTCTCTAATCATCCTACAGTTTGGGTTGCTGTCTCACATTAGCTCCCTCAGATTGTCTGCAGGGCATTCAGGTCCAGTCCTTAACCTAAGGACTGTTGATGCAGCCCATATCTCCCTGCCCAGCTCCCACTCACTTGTGGTAGAAGGGAGTGTCTGTGCCACTCCCCACTGTTGTTGCAGTTAGGCACATGTTCTGTGTTTTTTTTTTTTTTTTTCCTTCTGGTTATGTTGCTCTTTGAGATTCCAAAAGTCCCCACAGACATGCCTGTGAGAGGGTTTCCTACTTTGTGAAAATTTCTCCTCCTTCACGAGTCCCTCCCCAGGAAGGATCTCCATCCCTAAAATCTTCTGTCTCTGCTTTTGTCTTTTATATTTTGTCCTACCTCCTTTTGAAGAGATCCAGCTGCCTTTCTCAGTGCCTGGTGTCCTTCACCAGCTTTCAGAAGTTGTTTTGTGGAAGTTGCTCAACATTCAAATGATCTTTTAATGAATTTGTGGTGGAGAAAGTGGTCTCCCCATTCTATACCTCCTCCATCTTGGAACAATCCCACCATTCTTTTCATCTTGTGTGCTTCCCTTGTGGCTCAGACAGTAAAGAATCTGCCTGGAATGCAGGAGAACTTGGTTCAATCTCTGGGTTGAGAAGATCCCCTGGAGGTGGGCATGGCAACCAACTCCAGTATTATTGCCTGGAGAATCTGCAGGGACAGAGGAGCCTGGCGGGGTACAGTCTTTGGGGTCACAAAAAGTCGGACACGACTGAGCAACTAAGCATAGCACATCTTGTGTTTTAATTGTTTAACTCATTGTTTGTTTCATTTAAGGCAAGCTTTTTGAATGAGCCTGCTGACAACCTCCTTAAACTGCGTCACATTGAATATGCAGGAAAAGAAGCACTTCTCTCCACCTCTCAGTTTAGCACTACATTCCACCTCTTCCTAAAAAAATGGGAAACTTGTTCATCATGATACTAATTTCAGGATGTTTGTTTACTGGACCACAGTTATGAGTGACAATGTGACTGTGGATTAAATAGGGCCTCTGTTTCTGTCTTCATTCACTTCATACAGATAAACAATAATTCTCAAAGCCCAAACATCTTGCTTTCTTCACTTGCACTCTTCACAATATACTGGTCATTGCTTCCTATCAGTTCAGTTCAGTTCAGTCACTCAGTCATGTCCAACTCTTTGAAACCCCATGGACTGCAGCACATCAAGCCTCCCTGTCCATCACCAACTCCTGGAGCTGCTCAAATTCATGTCCATCAAGTTGGTGATGTCATCCAGCCATCTCATCCTCTGTTGTCCCCTTCTTCTCCTGCCTTCTATCTGTCCAAAAACAGGGTCTTTTCTAATGAGTCAGTCTTCATATCAGGTGGCCAAAGTATCGGAGTTTCAACTTCAGCATCAGTCCTTCCAATGAACACCCAGGCTGATCTCCTTTAAGATGGACTTATTGGATCTCCTTGCAGTCCAAAGGACTCTCAAGAGTCTTCTCCAATACCATAGTTCAAAAGCATCAGTTTTTTGGCACTCAGCTTTCTTTATAGTCCAATTCTCACATCCATATGACTATTGGAAAAGCCATAACTTTGACTATACACATCTTTGTCAGCAAAGTAATTGCTTCATATAGCTTATATCATTTTGAGAAGCTAATACTTTTAATGAATTGGCACAAGAGTTGGAAGACAGGAGACTGTTTTCTCAGACCTCTTTGCTAATAAGTCAGAGGCATTGGCTGATTAAATATGTTATTTTTCATTGGCTAATGACCAATGTGTGTTTACTTCTTTTGGTTATCTCAAGATCGAAAGGAAAAGAAATTATTGACAAAGATAGGACATCTCTGGTGCTGCTAGTCCAAATACCTTTTCTTGGCAGAATGTTTTGAAAAAAAAATTAGCTGTTATTTAATTAACTTATTGATGAAGTAGTCTTCATTCTTCCAGAATTAATTTTGTATTAAAAATATTCTATTATAATCCAAAACAATTTACTACCTATAACTATAATCTCTGCATCATGTATAATTCCAGCAATATTAAAGTCAATTAACTCAAGACATTTCACATGGGAGATTTCCAAGTGGATATATATGACTACTTTTTACAGAAGCCACCTCATGTCTCAATCAAACGTCTTATGCTATGGATCTTGATTTTCTTTTGTTTGTTGGTTTCTTCTTTGTAGTAGTGAAGACATACTGAGTTATTCTTCTAATTTTCCTTAATGGAATACCATTTGCTGGTTCAGATATCTCACCATTGATCGGGATGCTCAATTTTAAAAGTTTTCCTAGGAAGATGGGGTCAAGCTGAAAAGACAGACAAGCCAGCTGTCAGGGCCTCTTCCTGGCCAAATCTGGGACAATTTCAATATCAGTATATGTAGGATAGTAAAAATTATGAGTCAATATTTAAATAAAAATTTTTGAGAATATCCTGATATATATAAATATATAAATCAATAAATAATTGAAAGTTTGATGAGTAGTGGGATATTTACAAGTTAAAAGTACCTCTTCTCAAAATAGTTCTTAATTTTAAAATGGGAAATTTACAATGGAGAATGCTAAAGACACCACTTTAACCCAGTGATCACCAGTTGTTGCTTAGTCTCGAAATCGTGTCCAACTCTGTGGCCTCATGGACTGCAGCATGCCAGGCTTCCCCGTCCTTCATTATCTCCTGGAGTTTGTGCAAATTCATGTCCACTGAATCAGTAATACTATCCAACCATCTCACCCTCTGTTGCCCCCTTCTCCTTCTGCCCTCAATCTTTCTCAACATCAGGTGTTTTTTTTTTTTTTTTCCCCCAATGAGTTGTCTCGTCCCATCAGTTGCCCAAACTATTGAAGCTTCAGCTCCAAGATCAGTCTTTACAATGAATATTTAGTGTTGATTTCCTTTAGGAATGACTGGTTTGATCTGTCTAGAGTCTAAGGAAGTCTCAAGAGTCTCCTTCAGCACCACAATTCACCATAACTCAAAGCATGAATTCTTTGGCAGTCAGCCTTCTTTATGGTTCAATTCTCACATCCTTACATGACTCCTGGAAAAAACATACATAATATTGGCTACAAGCACCTTTGCTGGCAAAGTGATGTCTGTTTTTTAACATGCTGTTTAAATTTGTCATAGCTTTTCTTCCAAGAAGCAAACAAGTGTCCTTTAATTTCATGAGTGCAGTCATCACCCACAGTGATTTTGGAGTCTAAGAAAAGAAATCTGACACTAATTCCACTCCCCCCACCACTTCTATTTGCTATGAAGTGATGGGACTGGATCACCAGTAAAGGGACTCAGCAAAAGCATGTGTCACACATGTGAAACAATCAGATGAATGCAGCGTTAGTTTTGTGATTTTTTTTTTCTACCAGTGAAGGATGACAAAGTTAATCATAAACAAAAATAGGAAGAGTCCAAATTCAAGCTGAGGAGCATTCTACAAAACAGATGACCTGTAATCTTCAAAATTTTCAAGGTTTAAAAGTCAAGAAATGACCAAGAATTTGCACAGATTGAAAAAAACTGAAGAGACATGACAATTGCAATGCAGCATGATTCTTATCATTTTTAATTCTTATAATTCATCTACTAAAGTGTTCTATTTTCCAGCTTATTGGGAAATAACTGACAAATAAAATTATATATAAACTATATGATTTGATATACATATACATTGTGAAATCATATAGTTCTGAAATAAATCCCTTTACTGAAGCAAATGTTGAAACTTGGATGGGACTTTAAGATTATATAGTAAAAATGCATTAATGTTAATTTCCTGATTTTGTTAGATACATTGTAATTAAGGCTTTCCAAGTGGTGCAGTGGTAAAGAATCCCCTTGTCAATGCAAGAGATGAAGAATACATGGGTTTGATCCTTGTGTTGGGAAGATCCCCTGATGTAGGAAATGGCAACCCCCTACAATATTCTTGCCTAGAAAATTCCATGGACAGAGGAGCCTGGTGGGCTGTAGTCCATGGGCTCACAAAGAGTCAGACAGAGAATGTCCTTGTTCATATAAAATACAGTAAAATATTCACGGGTATTGGGGCATCGGGTTAATACATTATTCTCAAATGGCTCAGGGGAGAAATATTTTTGTACTGTTCTTGCAAAAATAAACAAATAGATTCTCCTACAGTTGTAGCTTTTAATTAACCATGTGGCTGGTCTGCTTAACCACGGAAATGTTGATGAAACAAAATGAAGAATAAGGGACATCTTACTTTTCAAAGTCAGGGGTTTCCATAGATTCTAAAGCAATGCAAGTTTTCAATTAGCTTAAAGTAAGTGATCATTCCTGTCAAAGTTTCCAAAAGTGCAATGATGGAGCAGACACTCTGGGCCCTACCATTCTTATGGTCCCCAGCAGCCCTTCAGTAAACACATCTCTGTCTATTTCCTGAAGATTATTTGGTGATCAAATCTATTCTGCCTGGCTACACAGGTATAATTAAGTCTCTCAGGAGCAGCCTAGGAGCACTGACTAATGGATTAGTCTATTAATACTCCAGCTTCATTGCTCCATAAATGGGAGAAATCTTAAGGTGCATGTTCTATGAGGCTCCTAGAGTTTCCTACTGGGACTAAGCTCAAGCTGCCCATGGTGGTAACTTGCTTGATAACACACCCTTTACCAGTGGCTTTCTCTTCCATAAATCATTCTAACTTCACTCTCTGCAATTACCTCCCAAATAAACTACATGCATTCATATCCTAGTTTCAATGTCTTGTTTCAGGGAACTCAAACTAAAACTTATGATTAGCTTAATTATTTTCAGTAGAGCGCAGCCTAACTCTAGGCATAGATCCATATAAAGTTAAAATATTGTGTTATCAATTTCTTATCTCACTTTAAAACAGAAGCTTTTTGCCAATCTATGTGAAATCTAAAAACTGCATTTGATGATAACACATTGTTAGCTGTTTTAAATATGGTTGAAAGTATACAGATAGCAGGATAAGATGCTCTTTCTATTCCAGAACATGCACCATTATATATTCAACTATTACAATGGATGAATAACACCATTTGTTAAAAGTAAAGGAAAGACATGAAAAAAACATCTCAGAAACAAAGCAAGAGTTCAAAGCTGTAGTAAAAATCATCAAGCTAACCCAATAGCTTAAAGGCATGAAAACCTTTCTCCGTAGATTTACTCTGAAGCTATATTTCCTAGAAGAAAACATACACACACACAAACACACTTTTACTCCAGTGCCCTTAGGAAATAAGACTTTGGGTCCTCATGCATTTTCAATTTGGCTGTCTCTGTCATTGGAATAAGAACAAATGAGAAACAGTAGAGGAGAAAATACAGAGCTGAGGCAAGTAGAAGTCATTCTATTATGTGCAGTCAGACTCGAGTGTGAATAGGGCTGCACCTGGAGGAAGAGAAAAAAGGAAGCATTCATCCATCTTTCCTCACGTGGGAAGCCAGATAGGGCAAAGGGGCTACCCTGTCAAGAGAATGATTCAGGAGTCCTTTCTCACTGAAGATTAATCATACCAAAGGGCAGGGGTAAAGAATACCCTGCTCTATTTGCTCCCCAATCTCTCCCCTCTGCCTGGGTCCCTAATGACTCTATTTTCATATGTCGAGATATTGGTAGAGCAGAGCTGCTGAAAGGTCTGGGACATCTGGGAGATGAATCACTCCTTGCAGAAATGGAACAATTAGTTACGTTTAGTCCAACACAAAGGCCTTGAGAGGTGTCTAATTGAGTGGCTTGCAACAGAGCCAGGAGGCAATGTGGATTTTAAAAGAATACCACAGTTAATTTCTGCATTGACCTAATGGGACATAATTTGTTAATGTGTCCAAATCCCAGAGTGGGTCTTTTCCGTGATGTTCGTGGATTTAAAGTGCATGGCATTCCCCTCTGTTTGTGCATACTTGGATGAGTGCATGAACAGTAAAGGACACAGTTAAATGCAAGAATCTTTTGCAGTCCATTATTAAATCTGTGACCATTTAAACATAAAATGAAACATTCTGGCACACATTTCTCCAGAACATCAGGTTTGGAATTAGAAACATTGGCAGTGAAATGGTTTTGAAACTTTCAGATGTTTTATAAAAATTATATTGCCTTTGGACAATTTTAGAAATAGAAGGTAAAAGTGTTTTATTCAAAAAGTGGAAACAGATTATATTGTACAAGCCCCTTTGTCCAAGAACTAAAGCTTACTTTCTTATAGATGCTAAAAATATATTAACTACACAAACTTATGTGTGATTGTACTTCAGACTCCTGGTTCCCAGAGAATTAGTAGTATGTTTGTTAGTTTTAGTATCTTAAAGAATAAATTATAGTTATTACCTAAGTGCAGTAATGGAAGGAATCTAGAGACTTGACCCTTTAGAATAATAATAATTTATCACTATAATTAAACTTGCATTTTCATAATGAAATTTGATATGAATTATTCCTAGATTTTAATCTCTTTTTTTTTTCACTGATTTTTTTTGATTCCCAAACAAGCATACTGTGTGAAGACAAACAGTCACTTTTACTGGAGTTCTTTGTGTGAAAAAGTGAGGAAGTGTAAGGAGTTGATTCATAGGAGCCCTTCCTGGCCTGAATTCAATGATGCCATAACTTCTATAATAGTCACAAAGATAACAACTAATTAGCAGTCTGGAAAGATCAAATTCACTAAATTAATCACAAATCTCCCCTTCTTTCTCATGCCAACCAGTGAAGTAGCTCTGCTTTAAAACTGTATTCTTGTGGCTCCCCATCACTACGCTCCAGGGCACAGAATGCAGCAAAGGGGAGAGTGATGTGGGACTTTATAATGTTGGAGATCATATCACTTCAATGGGGTCTGATTTTGCAGGGGAAAAGCCTAACTGAAGAAAACCAGAGTTGAAAATTCTTAAAGAGATGGGACTACCAGACTACCTTACCTTCCTCCCAAGAAATCTGCATGCAGGTCAAGAAGCAATGGTTTGAACGACAAGGCTGTATATTGTCACTTTGCCTATTTAACTTATATGCAGAGCACATCATGTGAAATGCTGGGCTGGATGAAGCATAAGCTGGAATCGAGATTGCTGGAAGAAATATCAATAACCTCAGATATGCAGATGATATCACCCTTATGGCAGAAAGTGAAGAAGAACTAAAGAGCCTCTTGACAGGAGTGAAACAGGAGAGTGAAAAAGCTGGCTTAAAACTCAACATTCAAAAAATGAAGATCATGGCATCCAGCCCCATCACTTCATGGCAAATAGATGGTGAACAATGGAAATGGTGACAGACTTTATTTTACTGGGCTCCAAAATCACTGGAGATAGTGATTGCAGCCATGAAATTAAAAGTGTCTGCTCTTGGAAGAAAAGCTATGACCAACCTAGATAGCACCGAGGAAACCTGAATAGAAAGAGACACATGTACCCCAATGTTTATCGCAGCACTGTTTATAATAGCCAGGACATGGAAACAACCTAGATGATATCCATCAGCAGATGAGTGAATAAGAAAGCTGTTGTACATATACACAATGGAATATTACTCAGCCATTAAAAAGAGTACATTTGAATCAGTTCTAATAAGATGGATGAAACTGGAACCGATTATACAGAGTGAAGTAAGCCAGAAAGAAAAACACCAATACAGTATACTAACACATATATATGGAATTTAGAAAGATGGTAATGAGGACCCTGTATGCAAGACAGCAAAAGAGACACAGAGGTGTAGAGCGGACTTTTGGACTCTGAGGGAGAGGGAGAGGGAGAGGGAGGGATGATTTGGGAGAATAGCATTGAAATATGTATACTATCATGTAAGAAATGAATTGCCAGTCTATGTTCAATGCAGGATGCAGGATGCTTGGGGCTGGTGTATGGGGATGATCTGGAGNGGACTGCAAGGAGATCCAACCAGTCAATCCTAAAGGAAATCAGTCATGAATATTCATTGGAAGGACTGATACTGAAACTGAAGCTCCAATACTTTGGCCATGTGATGCAAAGAACTAACTCATTGGAAAAGACCCTGATGCTGGGAAAGATTGAATGTAGGAGAGAAGGGGATGACAGAGGATAAGATGGTTGGATGGCATCAGTGACTCGATGGACATGAATTTGAGCAAGCTCCAGTAGTTGGTGATGGACAGGGAAGCCTGATGTGCTGCAGTCCATGGGGCTGCAAAAAGTTGGACATGACTGAGTGACTGAACTGAAATGATGCTTCAGTGAGTAGGATGATTTTTCTGTCAGGAAACAAAGCATTACAAAAAGATGGGAATAAGCAAGAGAGAGACTTAGGAATGGACCATGTGTGTCTTGTGGCTCACCACTATACCTTGATGGTTGCAGCAAAGTGTCTTGGACATGACAGGCACTCAGTAAATGTATAATAAATAAATGTAGGCTTATGTGTCAACACAGCCCCTTAACCTAAAGAAGACTTGAGGTTAACATAATGCAGGGCAATGAAGATATCATATGGTAGGGGAGAGTTGTTTGTGAGTTTCCACTGCAAACCCAGAATCTGCATTTATATGTACAGTCTTTCAACATCACCTCAGTTCAGTTCAGTTCAGTCCCTCAGTCGTGTCTGACTCTGCAACCCCATTTTTTTCATCTGAATATCTGAAGTTATCGTTATTCTCCTTGCAATCTTGATTCTAGCTTGTGCTTCATCTAGCCCAGCATTTTGCATGATGTACTCTGCATATAAGTTAAGTAAGCAGGGTGACAATATACATCTACCTCAGTTTCCAGCAAGCTTAGACAAATATCTGCTCAATTTAGGCAACCACACAAGTCAATTGACTGGGTTATTGCTTCAGCTGGTCATCTCAGTTTTGGTCACTGGTCACTAGACTGGTTTTGAATGCTTCCAAGCCTGGAAATCTAAAAAGATTTCCTGGGGTAGTTACCCAAAAGTAGTGAAAGTAGAGCATTAGATAAATAATTTTCACTACACTTTTGATCAACTATATATACCTTGTGATGCTGATGGGTGAAAAACATTAAATTACTAGTAAACAGAATAACTGCTTCTACAAGTAGAATATCAGTTCTATGAATGTTGTTTTTTTACTTTTTCTAGTGTGAAAACTCTTTTCCTTGAACTTCTTAGTTTCTCAGTTATCAATATCACAATTCTAAGCAAAAATCTGAAGAAGGCAATGGCACCCCACTCCAGCACTCTTGCCTGGAAAATCCCATGGACAGAGGAACCTGGCGGGCCGCAGTCCATGGGGTCACTAAGAGTCAGACACAACCGAGCGACTTCACTTTCACTTTTCACTTTCATGCACTGGAGAAGGAAATGGCAACCCACTCCAGTTCTTGCCTGGAGAATCCCAGGGATGGGGGAACCTGGTGGGCTGCTGTCTATGGGGTCGCACAGAGTCAGACATGACTGAAGCCATGCAGCAGCAAGCAAAAATCACTAGAACTCTGCAAAGCCAAAACTTGTGCAGAGAAATGCATATTCTAAAAAAATTATTTCACTTAAAATGAAACAGAGGGAAAATGTCATCCTTGATGGAAAACTGTTGGAATTCATAGACCAACAGATATCATGTGGAAATGCTTATGTTAAGAGTTAAAAATACATTCAAACAGGCATACCCTTACTATTTTCATGATCTTCATGTGATGGCATAAAGAAGCTTCCAACATTTACTTTTGATACTAGGATTGCATCCTTAGTTCTTTGACCCTAGTTAGAAGATTTTCTCCCTGGATTGTCTGTGAACTTTGAAATTGAAGCTACACAACTAGCCTTGATGGCTGCAGGGCAACACAGAATGTTTTTCCTTATTATTATAGCATCTTATAATGTATAATATTTCTAAAAGTCCAATGGTACATTTACCTGTCAGCATTCTCTGACCCTGGGAGATAATTTCTCTATCTGAAATATGAGTACATTCTGTTTCTGAAATGTCCTAGAATATAAAAATATTGGTGTGTGGTTGGCTCACCATGAAGCTTGGTTGTGACTGTGTTGCTGAAGCAAGGCTACTTCTACAAGACAAGATATAAAATTCAACAAGCTAGCTGTTACATCACGTTATGGACCAGGAAATTGGAGACATGCAGATGTTTGATTTACTAATCACACAAAAGTGCTTTATACCAAGGTTGCCTAATATGATTATTTTGAAGAAGTCACTTCATGTGTTAAACTATCTTAGATACAGAAATATATATTCTTATTCAACAATGATTTGACATACGACGTGAGTCGGTCCACCTTGGGGAGTGTGATCTATGTGAAATGTTGATGTAAAGCAAGGGAAGAAGGAAGGTAGAATCTTTCAGCCAGTTCAGTTTAGTCACTCAGCTGTATTTGACTCTTTACGACCCCATGGACTCCAGCATTCCAGGCTTCCCTGTCCATCAGCAGCAAAGCTTGCTCAAACTCATGTCCATCAAGTTGGTGATGCCATCCAACCATCTCATCCTCTGCTGTCAACTTCTCCTCCTTCCTTCAGTTTTTCTCAGCATCAAGGTATTTTCAAATGAGTCAGTTCTTTGCATAAGGTGGCCAAAGTATTGGAGTTTCAGCTGCGGCATCAGCCCTTCCAATGAATATTCAGGACTCATTTCCTTTAGGATGGACTGGTTTGATCTCCCTGCAGTCCAAGGGACTCACAAGAGTCTTCTCCAAGACCACAGTTCAAAAGCATACATTCTTTGGCACTCAGCTTTCTTTACAGTTCACTCTCACATCCATGCATGACTACTGAAAAAACCATAGCTTTTACTAGACTTTGCTGACAAAGTAATGTCTCTGCTTTTTAACATGCCATCTAGGTTGATCAAAGCTTTTCTTCCAAGGAGCAAGTGTCTTTTAATTTCATGGCTGCAGTCACCATCTGCAGTGATTTTTGAGCTCCCTAATTTAAAGTTTCCATTTTTCCCCGTCTTTTTGCCATAAAGTGATGGGACTGGATGCCATGATCTTCGTTTTCTGAATGCTGAGTTTTAAGCCAACTTTTTCATTCTCCTCTTTCACTTTCATCAAGAGACTCTTTAGTTCTTCTTCACTTTCTGTCTTAAAGGTGGTGTGATCTGTGTATCTGAGGTTACTGATATTTCTCCTGGCAATCTTGATGCCAGCTTGTCCTTCATCCAGACCAGCATCTTACATGATGTACTCTGCATAGAAGTTAACTAATCAGGGTGACAATATACAGTCTTGATGTACTCCTTTCCCAATTTGAACCAGTCCACTGTTATACATCGTTTCTAACTGTTGCTTCTTGACCTGCATACAGATTTCTCAGGAGGCAGGTAAGGTGGACTGGTATTCCCATCTCTTGAAGAATTTTTCACAGTCTGTTGTGATCTACACAGTCAAAGGCTTTGGTGTAGTCAATAAAGCAGAAATAGATGTTTTTCTGGAACTCTCTTGCTTTCTCAATGATCCAGCGGATGTTAGCAATTTGATCTCTAGTTCTTCTGCCTTTTCTAAATCCAGCTTGAACATCTGGCATCTTGAAGTTCACATACTGTTGAAGCCTAGCTTGGAGAATTTTGAGCATTAATTTACTAGCGTGTGAGATGAGTGCAATTGTGTGGTAAGTCTGAACATTCTTTGGTATTGCCTTTCTTTGGGATTGGAATGAAGAATCACATTTTCCTGTCCCGTGGCCACGACTGAGTTTTCCAATTTGCTGGCATATTGAGTGCAGCACTGTAACAGCATCATCTTTTAGGATTTGAATGGCATTTGGAATGCCAGCACCTCTACTAGCTTTGTTTGTAGTGATGCTTCCTAAAGCCCACTTGTCTTCACATTCCAGGATGTCTGGTTCTAGGTGAGTGATCACACCATTATGATTATCAGGGTCATTAAGATCTTTTTTGTATAGTTCTGTGTATTCTTGCCACCTCTTCTTAATATATTCTACTTCTGTTAGGTATAGATATACCATTTCTGCCCTTTATTATGCCCATCTTTGCATGAAATGTTCCCTTGGTATATTTAACTTCCCTGAAAAGATCTCTAGCCTTTCCCATTCTATTGTTTCTATTTCTTTTGACTGATACTGAGGAAGGCTTTCTTATCTGTCCTTGCTAGTCTCTGGAACTCTGTATTCAAATGGTATATCCTGCATTTTCTTCTTTGTCTTTCACTTCTCTTCTTTTCTCAGCTACTTGTAAGGCTTACTCAGACAACCATTTTGCCTTTTTGCATTTCATTTTCTTGGAGAGATGGTTTTGATCATTGCCTCCTGTGCATTGTCACAAACTTCATGCATAGTACTTCAGGCACTTTGTCTATCAGATTGAGTCCCTTGAATATATTTCTCACTTCCACTGTATAATTGTAAGCAATATGATTTAGGTCATACCTGAATGGTGCAGTGATTTTCCCTACTTTTTTCAGTTTATGTCTGGTTTTGGCAATAAGGAGTTCATGATCTGAGCCACAGTCTGTTCTCAGTCTTGTTTTTGCTGATTGTATAGAGCTTCTCCATCTTTGGCTGCAAAGAATGTAATCAATCTGATTTCAGTGTTAACCATCTGGTGATGTCCATGTGCTGAGTGTCTCGTGTTATATGGAAGAGGGTGTTTGCTATGATCAGTGTTTTCTCTTAGCAACACTTTGTTAGCCTTCGTCCTGCTTCATTTTGTACTTCAAGGCTAAATTTGCCTGTTACTCCAGGTATCTCTTGACTTCGTACTTTTACATTCCAGTCCCTTATAATGANCACTTTGTTAGTCTTCGTCCTGCTTCATTTTGTACTTCAAGGCTAAATTTGCCTGTTACTCCAGGTATCTCTTGACTTCGTACTTTTACATTCCAGTCCCTTATAATGAAAAGAACATCTTTTATGAGTGTTAGTTTAAGAAGGTCTTGTAGGCCTTCATAGAACTCTTCAACTTCAGCTTCTTCAGCATTAGTAGTTGGGGCATAGACTTGGAATACTGTGATATTGAATGGTTTGCCTTGGAAACGAACAGAGATCATTCAGTAGTTTTTGAGATTGCACCAAAGTACTGCATTTCAGACTCTTTTTTCACTATGATGGCCACTCCATTTCTTCTAAGGGATTCTTGCCCTTAGTAGTGGATATAATGGTCGTCTGAGTTAAATTCACCCATCCTGGCCCATTTTAGTTCAGTGATTCCTAAAATGTTGATGTTCACTCTTGCCATCTTCCATTTGACCACTTCTAATTTACCTTGATTCATGGACGTAACATTCCAGGTTCCTATGCAATATTGTTCTTTATAGCATCAGACTCCACTTTTGTTACCAGTTACATCCACAACTGGGCATTGTTTTTGCTTTGGCTCAGCCTCTTCATTCCTTCTGGAGCTATTTCTTCACTTTTTTCCAATAGCATATTAGGCACCTATTGACTTGGGGAGTTCATCTTTCAGTGTCAAATCTTTTTGGCTTTTATACTGTTCATGGGGTTCTCAAGGCAAGATACTGAAGTAGTTTGCCACTTTCTCCTCCAGTGGACCACATTTTGTCAGAACTCTCCACCATCACCCATTCATCTTCGGTGGCCCTATATGGTATGGCTCATAGTTTCACTGAGTTAGACAAAGCTGTGATCCATGTGATCAGTTTGATTAGTTTTCTGTAATTGTGTTTTTCATTCTATCTGCCCTCTGAGGGATAAGGATAAGAGGCTTATGAAGCTTCTTTTTTTTTTTTTTTTTTTTTTAAATTTTTTTAGCAGTCCTGTCATCTCTACTTTTTTTTTTTTTTGGTATTTATTTATTTTTTTACACGAACTCCCAAACATGAACCCCCCTCCCACNGCAGAGGAACCAGAGATTAAATTGCCAACATCCACTGGATCATTGAAAAAGCAAGAGAGTTCCAGAAAACTATTTCTGCTTTATTGACTATGCCAAAGACTTTGACTTTGTGGATCACAATAAACAGGATATCTTAGGAATCTATTTCTGCATAAGTGGCTTTAAGCAACACACATTTGTTACCTCATAGTTTCTCTATATCTAGAGTCATGTATTGGCTCAGCTTGATCCTCTGCTTTAACGGTTTTCACAAGACTGTAATCAAAGTGTTTGCCAGAGCTTAAGTCTCATGTGGAGGCTTGTTTGTGGAAGAAGGCTCTTCAAGCTAAATTATATAGTTGCTATCAGGATCAGTTCTGTTTAGGTTACTGGACTGAGCACTTCAATAGATAGCTTTTGGCTGTGGCTGCCTCAGGTCCTTACCACATTAGTCAACATGGCACCTGGCTTTATTGAAGCCGATAAGAGTGAGAGTGTCCTTGCAAGATGGAAACCAGAATCTTATAGTCTAATGATAGAGTGAGATCCCCTCTTAAGTTGAGATATCTTATTGTTTCGGCTTCCCTGATAGCTCAGTTTGTAAAGAATCCATCTGCAATTCAGGAGACCCTGGTTCAATTCCTGGGTCTGGAAGATCTGCTGGAGAAGGGATAGGCTATCCATTCCAGTATTCTTGGGCTTTCCTTGTGGTTAAACTGGTAAAGAATCCACCCACAATGTGGGAGACCTGGGTTGATCACTGGACTAGGAAGATGCCCTGGAGAAGGGAAAAGCCACCCACTCCAGTGTTCTGGCCTGGAGAATTCCATGGACAATAGAGTCCATGGGTTTGCAAAGAGTTGGATATGACTGAGAAACTTTCAAATTAAAAAAAAAATCAAATTCATCTTACTGCTTAGAAGAAAGTTACTAAAGGGGAGGAGATAACAGGAGACAGGGATCATTTGGGGCCATGGTAGGCATTACCTACCACAGAAGGTGTCACCTCAGTTTAGTCATGAGAAAAACAAAGGATGCAGTGGCCCAGTCTAAAGAAAATACTAAAGGCCTGAAGTGGAGAAGTCTTTCAGTGTTCAAGAAAATAAAGAAGACAGAATAGTTAGAAAATTATGAATGGTGGTGTTAATCACTCAGTTGTGACCCCATGGACTGTTGCCTGCTAGGCTCCTGTCCCCATGGGATTCTCCAGGCAAGAATACTGGGAGTGGGTTGCCATTCCCTTCTTCAGGTGATCTTCCCAACCCAGGGATTGAACCCAGGTCTCCCACATTGCAGGCAGATTCTTTACCATTCACGAGCGGTGGGGAGGGTGTAAAAGAAAAACTGCAGTTAGATCAGGTAAGTCCTCATGGGCTAAGTAGCTTAATTTGATTTGAAGTGTAAAAATATTTATTCATAGTTCTTTGGCAGGTGAGTCACTTGATTTCCTTTACTCTCTAAGAAAACAACAGAGCCTATTGTGTGGATAATGGAAAGGACGTTTCAGTAGTGCTGGTGATCAGATGACAACAGAAGCAACATAACTGAGATGTTCTGGTTTAAGAGGGTGACATGGCAATAGAGAACAGACACACATTCAAGATGTGTCTTGGAAATAGATTCAACATGTGGAGAATGAGAAAAGAAGAGAACTTAATTATTGCTAACTTTCTGACTTTTTAATAGGGCAAGGGGGCAAGATGGTACCATTATCTGAGATGATCAGACTGTGGAGCAGGAATAGGAAATCAATTTGAATAGGAAAAAAATCATAAGTTTAATTTGGGACATATTAAAGTTGAGCTATCTGCAAGAATTTAAGTGGAGATGTCAAATAGGCAGTTGGAAATAAAATCTAGAGCTCAGGGAAAAGATTGAACTGAGTATTTAATCACACAAAATGAAGTTTAGCCACTCTAGATGACATGAAGAAAAAATTAAATTATATTTAGGTTTGAGTCCCAGATCTTCCATCAAATGACTGTGTATTTTTCAGCAAGCCATGCTAGCACTTAAACCTTTGTTTTGTCAGTTGTAAATAGATGTATGATTTCACATTTATGAAATATAAGGAGAGAGTTATTACTCAATATCTATGTGTCTTTGGTCAAATTTCATAAACTCTTTTAGCCTCAGTTCCCTCTCTTGAAACATGAACAGATATCACCCTGTGAAATCTGAGGTCCATTTCAATTTCAGAATTCTGAGTCTATGGTTGAAATAATAGTCAGAATTACATAGAGTGATGTCCTTTTTTTAAAATTTCAAAATGGTAAAGCATTAAAAAGATTTCTAATGTTAAAAATCAACATTCAATTTAGCTTCTAATTAGTGCACTGAATATGCACTATGTGTGTATCTTCAAATATTTTAATATGACCACTATATGGAAAAAAGTCAGGATTGAAATAAATATAAACCATGGGAGCTTTGTTACGTTCCTTAGCAAAATATATATTCAGCTTTAGTTGGATGGTAANTAATTTAGCTTCTAATTAGTGCACTGAATATGCACTATGTGTGTATCTTCAAATATTTTAATATGACCACTATATGGAAAAAAGTCAGGATTGAAATAAATATAAACCATGGGAGCTTTGTTACGTTCCTTAGCAAAATATATATTCAGCTTTAGTTGGATGGTAACTACAACTATCTGCTTTCAAGATTTATGCTTGAAATCTTCAAGATTCCTTACAATCTTCATGCTCACAATAATACACAATCAGAATATATTTAATAAGTTCCACAAAAGAAGGTAAATGAAATCATCTGTGTTTCATTTTACATCAGGCCAAAAAGAATCCAACCCTTCTATTTAAAAACAAAAATTATTGTATTGGCCTAAATTATACAAATTAGCTATTTTTTTTTTCTTTTCACATTACCTTTGTTGCTTTCTTGATCAAACCCAGTCTTGATTAGCCCTATTATGATTATAGAGTTAATGTGCCTTTTATCAAAATTAACCTTATTGTAAAATAGACAATCATCTTAACAATATTTGCATATCTGTTTAGTATGAGAAGTTGTGAGTTGGAATGTTCATGACTTTTCAAAAAGCAACAAATTCATTATCCAAGCATTATAATTCACATTGTAACATATAAACATTAGCAACTGCTTAAGCTATTAAGCAAATACTCTGATTTGAATTTAATCTCTCTTTGTTTCCCTCATCACAATGGTTCGTTTTCCACGATGGTTCTTATGTATGTAGATTTTTTTCCCTTTGGCAATTAAAACATAGTTATTTTTAGGGAAGTGATTATAAAATTTCCACGATGGAATTCCATACTCATTCTCCCTCAATGACTCCTTAAACTACTTTTTTGNGGGAGGCTGTGGTCCATAGCGTCACAGAGTCAGACACAATGGAAGCGACTTAGTATGCACGCAGGCACATACATATATTCAATATATACATATGTTTACATATAATGAAAAAGTAAATGGTGACGATGTGGATAAAAAGGAATCCTTGCACACTGTTAGTAGGAATGTAAGTTGGTGCAGCCACTAGGGAAAACAGTATGTAGATTCCTCAAAAAATTAAGACTAGAACTACCGTGAAAAGTGAAGTTGCTCAGTCGTGTCTGACTCTTTGCGACCCCACGGACCTGCCAGGCTCCTCTGTCCATGGAATTCTTCAGACAAAAATACTGGAGTGGGGAGTTATTCCCTTCTCCAGGGGATCTTCCCGACCCAGGGATCAAATCCAGGTCTCCTACACTGCAGGCAGATTCTTTACCATCAGAGCTATATGATCCAGCAATTCTGTGTATTTATCCAGAGAAAAGAAAAACATAATTGGAAACAATATATGCACCCCTATGTTCATTGCGGGGAAGGCAACGGCACCCCACCCCAGTACTCTTGCCTGGAAAATCCCATGGACGGAGTAGCCTGGTGGGCTGCAGTCCATGGGGTCGCTAACAGTCGGACAGACTGAGCGACTTCACTTTCACTTTTCTCTTTCATGCATTGGAGAAGGAAATGGCAACCCACTCCAGTGTTCTTGCCTGGAGAGTCCCAGGGATGGGGGAGCCTGGTGGGCTGCCGTCTATGGGGTCACACAGAGGCGGACACGACTGAAGTGACTCAGCAGCATGTTCACTGCAGCGTTATTCACAATAGCCAAGATGTGGGATGGAAAACTGCTCAGCCCTAAAAAGAGTGAAACGTTGGCATTTGTGACCGCAGGCATGGACCTTGAGGGTATTACCCTTAGTGAAGTAAGTCAGATGGAGAAAGACAGATACGCTCTCATTTCTCTCAGATGTGGAATATAAAAACCAACCAACAAACCAAACGAACTGACTAGCCAAATAAATAAATGGACGAACCAAAACTAACACACAGGCAGGGAAAAGAATAGTGGTTACCAGAGGGGAAGAGACGCGGGAGGGGAGGGGTAAAGAGGATCAACTCTGTGGTGACAGACGGAAACTAAATTTTCTATGGTGAGCACACAGTAGGGTATTCAGAAGTTGAAATATAATGTTGTACTCATGAAACATATACTATTATAAACCAACTGCTGCTGCTGCTGCTGCTGCTGCTGCTAAGTCGCTTCAGTTGTGTCTGACTCTGTGCGACCCCAGAGACAGCAGCCCACCAGGCCCCACCCACCCCGTCCCTGGGACTCTCCAGGCAAGAACACTGGAGGGGGTTGCCATTTCCTTCTCCAATGCATGAAAGTGAAAAGTGAAAGTGAAGTCGCTCAGTCGTGTCCGACTCTTAGCAACCCCACGGACTGCAGCCCACCAGGCTCCTCCGTCCATGGGCTTTTCCAGGCAAGAGTACTGGAGTGGGGTGCCATTGCCTTCTCCAGTATAAACCAGCATCACCCCAATAAAAAATAAATCTAAAATTAAAAAAATCAAGATTTATGTATATGTATATACACATATTTTATTGAGGAAAGGTTCACTTGTCAAAATGAACCATGTTAACAAGCACACTTTGGTGCACTAATCACGTTCACGGTGTTTCACCTCATCTAGTTCCAGGACATTTCATCACCCCCAAAAGGAGACCCTGTCCCCGTTAGCAGTGCCTTCCCATCCCCTTCCCCAGCCTCTGATTATCACTGCTCTCCTTTCTGTCTCTGTGGATTTTCATGGGCTTTTTCATAGAAACTGATCACATGCTTTATGATCTTTTGTGTCTGGTTTCTTTCACTCAGCCTGATGTCGCCAAGATTCAACCACATTGTATCGCGTGTCATGCTTCATTCTTTTTTACGGCTGAGTAATATTTCGCTGTGTGGACGGGCCGCATTTCGTTTATCTGTTTTTCCATTGATGAACATTTAAGCTGTTTCCATTGTTTGGCAACTCTGAATAGTACTCAGTACATATTTTTCCATTCATTTCTACTTTAAAAAAATATTGCATTAAAAGAGCATTGATACTGACAACCGAATTCTTTGACACCTCCTTAAATTTCATGCCTGAGATAAGTGCCCTACTTGTTTCACCTTACTCATGATCCTGCTGAGCACCCAGTAGGGTGGTTACGATGATGCCCATTTCAGAGATGGGACGACTGAGGCTCAGCAGATGCAGCCACTTGCCAGGGCGGTACGTCAGGGAATCTGTCAGTTCCTCGGCTGGTTTGGGCCATGGCCTTGCTATGTGACCTTGAGCTGGTGGCTCTCTGTCTTTGAGCCTCAGTTTTCATATCATTGATATAATTTGATATGATGTGGCATGATATTGATAAGATTTATATCATTGATCATGGTGACTGTTAAACAGCCCTGGCCTGGTGCATACAGTCGGAACTCAATCAATGATAGCTGTTCTCTCTAGAGCTGGAAGCAGTACCCACCTCTCAGCTTGGTGCTGATACCCTTGTTGTAGGGAGTGGCAGAGATGAGCCCAAGAGGGCTGACTGGGTGTGTCCTCTGAGCGCTGGTCCGACGAGGAGGCCAATTCCCCACTAAGCCACCCACTGCCGCAGCGTGAGGTGTGGGCGGCCAGGCATCTGCTGGAGCGTCTGCTTACCAGCCTGGCAGGGTAGAAGTGGCAGCATAGGGAGCTCTGATGGCAGGCATCCTGGCAGAGGACCCGTGGTCAGGCTGGGGGAGGACTCGACTCATTCAAACGGCCGCTGCTGTCCCCTTGGTGCTCAGCCCCCAACTCAGCAGCCCCCAGCATGGGGAGACAGAGTCAGATACAAACACTCCCAGCCCCAGTGCAAAGGTGGGGACACAACCTATTTACTGGCCTGGCCCTTGCTAATCCTTCCAGCAACTCACAGCTGGAGCCAAGAATCTGGGGCCTTGGAACAGAAGGCATGTTACCGCATCACCATCTTTGCCTCTGCACACCCGGAGAAGCCAGCCTCGTGGTCTACAGTCTCGTCCACCTACCATTTTGGAGGCAATGGTGAGTGGCCCCGTCCTGCAGGGTGGTCTCCTCTGGGGACTCAGCAGCGGTCCTTGGGTGTAAGGAATGGGGAATCCCATTTAGAGGCACCTACTTCTATCCGGTGCTGGCCAAGAGCCAGACACTTAGAAGTCAGCTCAGTCAGGACATTCTGGTGGTTCAGTGGTTAAGATTCTGCTTCTACTCCAAGGGGTGTGGGTTCAATCCCTGGTCAGGGAATTCAGATCCCACATGCCTCATGGAGAGGCAAGGAAAAAAAAAAAAAAGTCAACTCAATCGACTTCTAAGATACCCGAAGAGGCACTGCTCCATTTTATAGGTAAGGAAACTGAGGCTCAGAGAGGGGAAGTGATGGTACCAGAGTAGTGCAGCCAGGATTTGAACCCAGGCCCACCTGACTTGGTGGTCGTGGCTCCCTGGGTCTCTGGATGGTACCAGCTGGGCAGGCAGAACATGCTGAGCCAGCACCCTTGGAAACGACCATGGCAGTTGTGTGATTGCAGCCTCAGAGGCCGGAAGCCCACAGCACGTGTCGGTGAGGAGACTCAGCCAGGATTCGGTGTCTGTGGACTGGACACCATCTCTGCTGAGCACCTGCCCTGGCGTCCTGAAGGAGTACGTTGTGTACTGCAAGGAGGAGGAGGACAGCAACCAAGTATCTGGTAGGTGAGGCAGCACGGGCCTGGCTGAGGGGGGAAGGGGTCTGGGCTGGAGTCTGCCTTGCTGTGTGACCCTGGGCACCTCACTGTCCCTCTCTGGGCCTTGGTTTCCTCACCCATAAAATAGAATTGGACTCATCATTTGATTGGCCCTGACGGCAGCTCCCATGGAGCAGGAATGACTGTCCCCATTCCACAGATGGGGAAACTGAGGCCTGCAGAGGGATTCAGCTGCCCAAAGGTTAAGCAAGTCTGGATTTGAACTCAGGTGCTCCTTCCTGCCCCATAAGAGGGAAAGAAATGAGGATGTACAGGGCAGGGATCACCAAGGCTGGATCTTCCTGTCATTTCCTGCACTGGGAGCCTCATTCTCCCACTGGTTAGCACAGCCTCACCCATCCATCTCCTGCAGCAACAGGCCAGGCCAGCAAGACCGCGGGTTTACTTCCTGCCTTCTCTGCACAAGCCCAGCACAGGGCAAGGCATGACGCCAGGGGGAGGGGAGGGAGGATGGGGGGATGGGGATCTGTCTCTTATACACATCTAGATGTGTATAAGAGACAGGTTCCTCGGCTGGTAAAAATGGGCCAAAGAACTAAATAGACATTTCTCCAAAGAAGACATGTGGATGGCTAACAAACACATGAAGCTTCTTAATGGAAGAGGCTGACTGTAGGGGAAACTGGGTATTGTTCTGATGGGTAGAATCTCTATTGCCTTTAAAAATTGGTTCGACTTGAATATGAAGATTTTACAAGAGTGTGTGTGTTAGTCATTCAGTTTTTTTCCTATTCTTGCAACCCCCATGGACTGCAGCCTCCCAGGCTCCTCTCTCCATGGAATATTCCAGGCAAGAATACTGGAGTGGGTAGCCATTCCTTTCTGCAGGAATTGAACCCTGGGTGTCCTGCATTGCAGGCAGGTTCTTACTATCTGAGCCACCAGGGAAGCCCTTCAAAAGGGTAGGTGAAGGTTTTTTCTTTAGTTTGAATTTCCAGTTCTCCTATTTATCCCCCAATTATTGTACTTTGGAGATTTTCTGCAACAATCTGTCCTTTGCCACCACATGGGTTTGTATTTGTTTTTGCAAGTAATCCTTTGTTTTCTGAAAGGGAGAAGGTGTGGAAACAAAGGGAAAAAAGACTCATGTGCTTGTGATTTAAATCATATGTTCTCTTTTTAAACTCAAATTCAAGAAGGTGCATGCTATTATAGATCTATCTTCTTTCTTGGCATCATGACACCACTTTCCAATTTATTGCTACAACTTCTTTGTGGTGATACTAGACAGGCCTGGGACCTGGGATCCTTTGCTTCAGTGCTGCAAAATTTGCACCTGGACAAACCTCTCCTTGAGCAACAAAATACAAAGAAACTCTACTGGACTGAAAATAACTACTTGCATGCACAGTTGGGGAAAATTCTGGACACAAAGAAACAAACAAAAACAGGGTTTGGGGGATAAAAACAGGGTACTGTGCATGTCTCCTGCACACAATATTATCTAAGAGGTGGGCAAAACACTAAACCACTCCTCTGATCTGACCCCTGGACACACCACGACGCTTATGACACAACACTTAAGGAAAAGCTTGCACCCATCCTTGGGGAGCAAACAAGAAAGGGAACCTGTTGTTTGCTCTTGCTCCCCCTGCTGCAGCAGGGTCCCCAATAAAGCCTTGCCTAGATTTCTTATCTGGCCTCTAGTCAATTTCTATTGACTGGGGAAGGCCAAGAACCCTGATTCGTAACAACATAAAGTCATTTCAGGATCAACAAGAGTAAATCTGGATTCAGTAACTGAAAACTGCTATTTTCTCTTTTGCTCTTCATAAACAATTATTTATTGCATGTACCACATACTGTGCACTATGATGGAAAGATATGTAGGGGAGTTGTAAGTACCTTAAGAGACAAATACTTGGAAAATTAGAGACTATTTTTTCTGGCAAATGAAACAGGTACAGAGTCATCATGATGTGACTGGATATGTAGAAAAATAAAGAGAAATTCAGTGATGCTGGGATGTGATGGATGAGGTTGATTAGATGGTTAGTGTAGCAGGAGAAAGGAAGTATGGAGTAAAATTATGGAGGTTCTAAAGTAACTCCAGATGAGATTTGAGAGTTAAAATATAGGTCATGGTGAAGCTGAGGTAGGTATAGGAACTTCCAGTGACAATCATGAAACTGTCAGGTAGTTAGAAAAAAATAAAAAATAAATGAGTCCAACATGGAGAACCATGCAGAGTGAGGGGGAAAAGTCCATAAAAAGGGAAGTTGAGGATCTGAGTGAGAACCTCTGGTCCCGAGTATAACCAATCAGGCAAACACTGCTATATTATCCCCTATCTTGCAGATGGTAAAGAATCTATCTGCAATGTGGGAGACCAGGGTATGATCCCTGGATTGGAAAGACCCCCTGGAGAAGAGAACAGCAATCCATTCCAGTATTCTTGCTTGGAGAATTCCATGACAGAGGAGCCTGGTGGGCTACTGTCCATGGGGTTGCAAAGAGCCAGATATGACTAAGCAACTAATACAACCCCACTATATAACGTGTGAAAACACACCCTCTTCCCTGATAGGTCCTGGGTGTAACCAGTCAGGCATATGCTGGGATGGTCATCTATTGTGCATAGGGTGTAACCAATCAGACTCTGGGAGAGGAAACAAAAACGTATAAAAAGGGATGCCAAGAGAACTCAAGGCCTTTCGGAGTCAGCCTGTCCTTGTGGCTTGGGGGGCTATTGCCTGCTGCCTGCTTCACACTTCAGCTGTAACTGAGCTGTAACTAGTTTGTTGTTACAAACAGGGCCTAAATCCTGCTTAATAAAATCTTGCCTGTTTGAGCTATAAGTAGTCTGTGGTTCCAAATCTTTGTTATGATGAGGCAAGAACAGAGGGAGAGAATACACCAAAATGACATTACTAAAGTAAATATCTTGATGAGACCATAGCTTAAGTGTCCAAACATTGTTTGTTAGAAAATAAAGCTGAGAATAATTCCTAAAATAGAAAAGGATAAATGAATGGTCACATGTGAAGGGTGAGCAAAAGCAGACACCAAGTTGATTCTAAATGCCAAGCTTTCTTCATTACCCATGGGATTCAGGTCATCTTTTACTTCCTCTCTAGCCTATATTCCAGGAACTTTTGGTGACACCTCAATATCTTCTGAGCAAAGTAAAAATTTCCTGCTTTTTTGTAGGAAATGCCATCAGTAATCTCCCCAGGTCCAGAATATGCAAACCTGAGTAACAAGTTCTAGTCTCTCCATCTCTTTTCTTTAAGAATTTTTTTGCTGGTTGCTAGAGCCATGTTTGCTGGTGCACATGGGAAGGCAGAAATATCAAGGAGTTAACAATTCCAACCCATGTGGAATTATTGAGGACTGATATATAGTACTCTCAAGTCCCTTCAACCTTTAGGAGCAAAGTACCCAAGGAATGTGTTCAGTACTGTTTCTGAGTTCCCCAGTGAGACTGAGCTTTAGTTGCCCAGAGTTATTGGGAAATTCGCTCTGGTAGTTTCTTCTTCTCACACTCACTTTCCCACTTCATCATTACTGTTTCCAGATCACTTTTTTAAATAAACCACTTGCATTTGAATCCTTAACTGTCAGTCTATTTTTGGGAAAAGCTAAGACATAAGGCATTAACATCCTTTGTGACCAGGTCCTATCTAGTCTTCTCTTCTTTGTCATTTTCAAATGCTACAAATGTGCCACTAACTCTCTTACCAAGAAAGTAAACTCATGGAGAACTTTGCCATTTTCACAATATTTAATCACACATACATCTGTTTCCTCTGAAAATCTCTGATGTCATGGAACCCAGAAACTGTATTCTATTTACACCAGGGTCCTTAAAACTTGGTACAATGGCTGGTACATATGAGATGCTGTGATTCTTAATTTTATGTGTCAACTTGATAGATCATGGAATGTCCAGACATTTGGCCAAATATTACTCTGAGTGTCTCTGTGAAAAAAATTTTGAATGAATCATTTGAACATACTGATGAACATGGAATCAGTAGACTGAGTGAAGCAGATTGACTCCTTTAATGTGAGTGGGCCTCTTTCAATTAGTTAAAGACTTGAAAAGAATAAAAAAGCTGACTTTCCTTTAAGTAAGAAGGATTTATTACTACATGACTACCTTTGAACTAGGATATTGTGCTTTTGTTGCTGCTGTTCTTTTCCTGCCTTTAGGTTTGAACTGAGTCTGCCTACTGCTGATTTGGGGACTTATCAGCCTACATAATCATGTGAACCAATTTCTTATTGGTTCTGTTTTTCTCTGGAGATCCATAAGAACCCTAATACATATTTTAGTACCAATGATAGATCTAGAAGAACTGAATTTTAAGGATAAATTTAATGAATTGTTTCCGTGGCTTCTGCAATTGCTCTCCAAGCTGATTAAATCTAAAATGTTAATAACTCTTTTCCCAGTAGTAAAGAGAGCACTGAAATTCATGACATAAGATGACAATAGAGATATGCAAAACACCACTATTGGATACTCCTAATTAACCACTTACAAGAAGCAAGGATGTGGGTGATATTTTTGAAGACTTTTAGCAAACTAACAAACATACTAAAATTGGATGATTGCTCCAATGTTGCTGGACAAGATGGGGGAAAAAAATTATGAGCTCAGAGATTTGAAATCCCAGCTCAAGCACCACATAAATGACTTAAGAACTATCATGTGTGCCCTGAAAGAGACTCTTATCTCCCATAACTCCAGGAATGAAATTGTTGACATTGACCTGTGATTGACTGAGTTATAGTGTGAATTAAACAATGTAGATTCTCCTCAGCAGCCAACCTCAGCATCCCTCTTTGTTTCCAGACAGTTCAGTTCAGTTCAGTTACTCAGTCGTGTCTGACTCTTTGCAACCCCATGAATTGCAGCACACCAGGCCTACATATAACCAGGCTCAAATCCCATCATACCCCTAACGGGGAGTTAAAGAGTGTGACCCATGAGGAGATGAGCTACAATTAAAAAGAATTACTTGAGTTTTCCAAACTATACAAACAGAAATCCAGGGAACACATGTGGGAATGGGTTTTAAGGGTTTGGGAAACGGTGGAAGGAACAGAATGTCAGATCAGGCCAAATTTATTGATTTAGATTCAATAAGCAGAGAGTTTACATTTAATGTTGCAGTTTGGTGAGTTACTAGGAGCTCTAACAGTTTTCTTGTTTGCTTGATTGAAACATGAAGGTGGTCTGTAGTTAGGAGTTAGAAACGCCAAATTAACTTTGGTTTAATGTAGAAGAAGGAATTCAAAGACTTGGGATATTGGAATACTACAGTGGGCTTGTTATTTAAAACCTACACATCCCTGGTGGTTCAGAAGATACAGGATCTGCCTGCCATGAAGGAGACACAGATCCAATCCCTAGGTCAGGAAGATATCCTGGAGAAGGGGTTGGCAACTCACTCCAGTATCCTGCCTGGAGAATTCCATGGACAGAGGAGCTTGGTGAGCTGTAGTCCATGGGGTGGCAAAGAGTCAGACACAACTGCATGACAAACATACCCACCCTGAGAGGCTTTAGAGATACCCATTTTGTGACTGTGAGAAATAAATTTGTGAAGAAAGCCATGATAACTCTTGAAGAGCTTTGTGATCACTCTGTAGGCAGGAACTTACAGTGGAAACAGTGGTGACTCACTTGGGAGATGTAAATACAATGGCTGAATCTGAGAGAAGCAGTGGCCATGTGACAGCACTAGGTCACCAAATGCAAGGTGGGTGTGGTTACTCTTATGGAAATGGAAGTCAAAGTACCATTGAAATAGTCTGATTCATGAAGATGGGTGGCATTGTCCAGCTGATCAAAGTGTCTTGAAGTGAAATAGATAAAGAGTCTACTAAATTCTTACTTGTTCTAAGCAGAAAAGTTCTAAGTCAATTGAACAGAAATCTAACCTGATGATATTAGCATAGACTTTCAGTCAATTCCAAAACTTGAGCCAATTTACAGATGCAAAATCACTTGAATGAAAGGAATTGAGGAAAAAGAAATAATCAGATATATAGGGGGGTACTGGACACTGGTTCTGGACTAACACTAGTTCCAGGAGACAAACAATATCCCTCTGGTCAGAGAAGAGACTTACTGAGGGAAGGTAATCAATGAAATTTTAACTCAGGTTCATCTCACAGTGGGCCTACTGGGTCCCTGAATGCATCTTAATCTTATCTTCCTAGTTCCTGAATACATAATTGGAAAGACATGTTCCTCAGTTAGCAGTTTTCTGACATGTAGAGTGAGGGCTTCTGTGGGAGGAAAAGCCAAGTAGAAGTCATTAGAACTGTCTCTGGAGTGGTGCCTACATGGGCACAGGAGGATCTAGAGGAGCCATCCCATGTTGAAGGTCAGGAAGGGTGGCAGTGAGGAGATACCCCTCATCCAAAGTAAGGAGCAGTGGCTGAGCTTTTCTGGAGCATCTGTGAAGAGATACTCCATGCCCAAGGTAAGAGAAACCCAAGATGGTAGGTGTTGCAAGAGGACATGAGAGGGCAGACACACTAAAACCATACTCACAGAAGACTAGTCAATCTAATCACACTAGGACCACTCAATGAAACTAAGCCATGCCCATGGGTCATGGTGGGAAGGTCTGACACAATGTGGTCCACTGGAGAAGGGAATGGCAAACTACTTCAGTATTCTTGCCTAGAGAACCCCATGAACAGTATGAAAAGGCAAAATGATAGTATACTGAAAGAGGAACTCCCAAGGTCAGTAGGTGCCCAGTATGCTACTGGAGATCAGTAGAGAAATAACTCCAGAAAGAATGAAAGGATGGAGCCAAAGCAAAAATAATACCAAGCTGTGGATGTGACTGGTGATAGAAGCAAGGTCCCATGCTGTAAAGAGCAATATTGAATAGGAACCTGGAATGTCAGGTCTATGAATCAAGGCAAATTGGAAGTGGTCAAACAAGAGATGGCAAGGGTGAACATTGACATTCTAGGAATCAGCTAACTAAAATGGACTGAAATGGGTGAATTTAACTCAGATGATGATTACATCTACTACTGTGGGCAGGAATCCCTCAGAAGAAATGGAGTAGCCATCATGGTCAACAAAAGAGTCCGAAAGGCAGTACTTGGATGCAATCTCAAAAATGACAGAATGATCTCTGTTAAGGAGTTTTTTTCTTCTGGACAACCACCACCAACTGTATTCTCATTTTAAAGATTTTCATGAGGTGCTTTATTTTTTGAAGTCAGCCCATTCCACAAACACTTGTTGAGGTCCTACTGTGTGTTGAGGTGCTGGGGACTCTGGGAGGGAACAACTTAGACAAAGGTAACCCTGACCCTGACCTGAAAGATGGGAAAGAGGTGAGGGAGGAAACCATGTAGTCATCCGGGGAAAGGGTAAACGCGGCCAGGGAGTCAGCAGTGCAAAGGCCCTGAGGATGCCTTTAGGGAGCTCTGAGAAGGCACTTGTAGCTGGCAGACATGGGCTAGGAGTGGGGGAAGGGCACATTGGTCAGAATTTGAGGAAAACAGCATCATTTGCTGAAGATTTTGATGAAGAATATTTTTCCAAATAAACTTGAGGTGAATGGGTGCATTTAGGGAAGAGTTTTCCACAAAATTTCTGTGAGTGCCCACCCCTATCCTCACCTCGCAGGGTGGAGCCCAGAATAAAGGGGGTCTGGGGGCTCACGGCTGCCTCCTGTTCACAGAGCTGCATGTGGGGCCCACAGAGACCCAGGTCACCCTCCAAGGCCTGCGGGCTGGCGCAGCTTACAAGGTGCAGGTTCGCGCAGACACAGCCACGTGGAGGGGCGCCTGGAGCCAGCCCCTGCGTTTCACCATTGGTGAGTGAGGGGGTGAGTGACAGTCGCTCAGTCGTGTCCAACTCTTTGCAGCCCCATGGACTGTAGCCTGCCGGGCTCCTCTGTCCGTGGGACTCTCCAGGCAAGAATGCTGGAGTGGGTTGCCATTTCCTTCTCCATGGGATCTTCCCAACCCAGGGATAGGACATGGGTGTCCTGCACTGCAGGCAGATTCTTTACCATCTGAGCCCCCAGGGAAGCCTGATTGGAGGCGGGTGGGAGGTGGACCCTGTATTCACCCAGTATGTATTGCCCCACATCCCACATCAACAAGCATTTCTGCCCTGACCCTCCAAATTTCCATTGCTCCCCATGAATCTCCCTCAGGAGCAAGTCACAGGCTGACCTGCTCCCACCTCCTTCACCGGCTTCCTCTGCTGTATCTTCTTCCCATAAATCTTTTCTCACACTCCCATGTTCTTGCCCTGGCAGGCCTCTGCCTAGAATGTTTGGTCTCCTTGTTAAACTCCTATTCATCCTTCATAACTCAGCTCAAATGCTCTCTCTTTCAGGAAGCCTTCCAGGCTTCCTTCTGGGGCATCCCCCTCCCCTCCAGCTGTGATTGCCCCGCCTACCTGGCCTGACACCTTGGGAGCAGGTGGGGGTGTCTTTCTGGGCTCTGCCTCCCCCAACCTTGGAGCTACTGGGGAGAGGGAGGGAGCAGGGGTGGGTATTTATTGAGGGAATGAATGAATATGAATGAACTTCTCTCATCACAAACATAAGGAAGGCGGTGGGCTCTGTTGTCTTGGGGCATGTGGAAGTGGGAGATTTGGGGACCGAATGACCCCTATTCTTGCCATAGTCCCTACCTGTGTCCTCGCAGTGAAATCTGGTTGTAAAAGAAGCAGTCAGCCAGACTAGGTGTGTGGTGGGCAGGTCTGGGTCCAGGGGGGAAACCGCACGAGCCCCACCTGCGGGTGATTGGAGCTGGGGTGTCCTGAGCACTTACCGTGTGCAGGGCTTTATTCCACAGTCACAGGGCAGGCCGGGCCCCACCTCCTAGAGGAGGAACCTGAGGCTCGGAGCGGAGCGGCTTGCGCCAGGGTCAGCAGTGAGCTGCTGGAGGGCCCGCCCCTGCCAGTTGCTCCCTCAACGAGAGGCAGAAGGTGTGTCTCCCTCAGCCCAAGCTCTTCTGCTCCTAGAAGTCCCGGTTTCTGAGCTGTCCGACTTGTCCATCTTCCTCGCATCTTTGGGGAGTTTCGTGAGCATCCTTCTCCTGGGAATCTTTGGGTACCTCAGCTTGAACAGGTAACTTGCACCCCCTCCCCTGAGATGATCTGTAATAGTGATAGTATGAATAATAATAATTGTTAACCCCAAATAGGTTTTTATGTCCACTTTCAAAATGAGGAAACTGAGGCCCAGATAGTCAGGCCCAGGGCATCCAACAGTGCTGGAATTTCAACCTGGGTCTGTCAGTTTCCCTCTGCTCTGACCCCTCAGCCACATCTTCACTCCCTTTATTGTAACCTAATGGAGATGAAAAAAATAAATCAGAACAATTTAAAAGTAAGAACAAACAGAAGCACTGACCAGTTCCCCTCTCTCCCCAGGGCTGTAAGGCACCTGTGCCCACCCCTGCCCACACCTGGTGCCAGCACTGCCATCAGGTTCTCTGGCAGCCAGGGGAAGCAGGTAAGGGCCCCTCTTTCTAATTCCAGGTCTTGTTTATTGGGTCCGTATCTGGGTTAGCGCTCTGAAGAGTCATGGCCATGCAATAACTCATTTTATTCTTTCCAAACCATTGGTGCAAGAACTCAAAACACACACACACACACACACCTACCCTATTTTCTAGACAAGCAAATAGAAGCCCAAAGTGACCCTCATGTGGATCACTTCCTAGTAGCAGAAACAGAATTCAAGTGACTTCACAACACAATCTGATGGGAAAAAAATTCTAAGGTTGTGGGCTTCAGGCATGGCTGGATCCAGGAACTGGGACTCCATCTCTCTGGGGTGCTAGCGTCCCTGCAGGCTTCTTTTCCAGGCAGGTTCAGTCTTCTACTTGCCGACACAGGGGTATCCCTTTTTCCCATTGACTGCAGCAAATTTCTGGGCCATCACTGATTGGCCCAGCTTGGGTCACATGCCCATCCGTGAGCCTATCACTGGAACCGGGGGGCTGGAATGCTCTGATTGACTGGTCCAGGATCACACGCTGACGGCAAGAACCCGCCTGGGGCTACTGTCCTGCCCAACCACATCACTCATTAGAGGAAGAGAGACAGTTTTCCAGAGAAATGGGGAGCCCTTCCTATTGATCCTTGAATTGGCCTCAGGATTTTAGAGAATTTAGCCAGAAGGGACCTGGTCCACTCCATCCTTGTGTGGATGAGAAATAAGGCCCCGCCCACAGCCTTGACCCCGCCCTCCCTCTCCAGGTTTGGCAGTGGACCAGCCCAGCCGACTTCCCAGAGGAGGTGTCTCCACACGAGGCCCTGATGGTGAATATATCCTGGGAAAAAGGCGAGGGAGCTGACATGGGCACACTCGGGACTCTCAAGGAGAAGATGGAGCTGCCTCTGCGTGCCCCTAAGCCAGCCCTGGACACAGAGCTGCCCTTGAAGGACAGGAAGCAGAGGCAAGGACGCCCTGAGGCTGGGGCTCTGGAGCCTGGCTGGCAGGACGGTCTGGTGGAGGACAGCCTTGCCCAGGTGGCTAGATCCCCACTGCTGCTCCTGGGGGGCCTAAGGCAGGCCCCCAGGTTCGGTTCCCAGGGAGAAACAGGAACAGCCGCCTCCTCTTACAGAGAAGACTGACGACTGCCGCCACGACAGCTGGCTACTGTTTACTGCACACTCAACCTGTTTTTTCCAGACACTCACGTGATGCCCTTGAGTGATATGGCTGTCCTATCGACCTATTTTAGTGAGCCTCAGTGAGGTTCAGAGAGGGCTAGTGGCTGGCCTGGGGCCACATGACACACGCAGGACTCTAATCCAGGCCGAGTGGCTCAGACTCCATCCTCATTCCCCAGGCTTTGGAGCCTCTGCCCTCCATAGACGCTGGCTCTGTCCAGCACTAGCTGCCACAATACTATGGCGGGAACCTTACAAATCACCTTGAAACGGAAGTTGCTGCCCAGGACCAGGACCTGGCATCCATGGAGTAGGGCGCTGTGGTTGGCCTGTTGAGTGGGTGTGGGATAGACTGAAGGGGGACCCAAAGAGGCTCCGGCTGATCCCAGATCCTGGGCTGGGCATCCTGTCTGAATGGGGAATCTGGGTGCTGAATTCTCTGTTGCACTGCAGGGTCTCCAGGCTTGGATGACCCAGATGTGGGAGAAAGAAGGCTAAACATTCTGAGGGAGGTGATGGCCCCTCCCTGGCTGCAGATGTCTTGCTTGTAAAGTGGGGTGAAAATATAAAATAAAAAAATAATAAAATGGGGAGGTCGCTGCTGCTGTCACTATATCTCATCACAAAACTGCTGAGCAGTTCCAGAGGTACTAGAAAAGTTGGGGGTCCTGGACATATACAAAGAACCAGAGAAACCTTAATAGTGCTTTGGATTTTTTTTTTTTTAAGCATCACTCGGGAGCTGCTACCAGAAATAGAGCTGCTTTGCCTAGAACTGGAAAAATTGAAAGAGAAATATGAAATTATTGTAGGAGAAAATGAAAAACTGAAAACTAAGGAGAAAACTCAGTAAACTTAGGATGAAGAGGAAGAAACTACCTTGCTGTAAGCCACAACATCTTTAGGAAGATATAGATTATTGCATTAGCAAAGAGTGCAGTGCAGTCATGAATGGGAATTAAGTTTTAGTTTTCCAGTCATTTTAAAGGTTTAGATAAAAAGAGCTTTCACTAGGTTTGATTGTATTAAATATTAAAAATCATTGAGTGGTTTTAAAAAGATAGGATTAAAAAAATAAAAGGATAGGATTTTAAATTTACTGAATCAGTAATTAAATTTGTTAACTGGTTTTATTACTATTCAGTTTTATTACCCCATTTAGAATAAAATTCACCTAAACTCCAAAAATTAAAAAATAAATAAAACAAGAGTGATGATCATGTAGACCTCACAAGCTGCTGGGGCGGGGGCTGTCTAAGGCTTAATAAATAAATAACAGGAGGAGGCTTGGTTGCCCCCAACTCCATTCCTCTGTCCAGGGCTCCAGCAGAGACCTGAGATTCTTCTCTCATCCTAACATCGAACACCCGCAGCAGAATTTTTACTCCCCAGACACACCCTGAAACCACAGCTTCCGATACTTTCCCGACCAGACCAGTTGGTGCTGATTCACTCCATGGCCACCAGGTGGCAGCAGCAGCGCGTGTCCCCCAGGCCCAGTCCGCCCAGCCCCCTCCCACCTCCCAGAGTTTGCGAAACACACTCTTCCGGTTTAAAACACGGACAGGAAAGAGATTAAAACTCAGAACCACTGAATTTTGTGGCAAAAGAAGATGAGATCTCTGGGTGAAGAAGGTCGAGCCCTTCTTCTTTGGGGTCTTCTGTTTCCCCATCTGGAAGGGGAAACGGAAGACTTGGTCCAAGTACTCAACCTGTGCCCTCCGCCTGATAAACCCTCCCCTAAAGATCAGCCCTCCGCATTCCGGAGGGCTGGGCTGCAGCCTGAGGAGGAGGCCTGGACAGCGGCAGGACCAAGTGGACAGGATAGAAAGACCAGAGTGACCCGACCCCCAGAGGCTCAGAGCTGCCCACCTCAAGTCCAGAGTTCCCCTCTCCCTCACCCAACATACACATGTACACAGTGGAACCTTCAGGGAGCTGCTGCTGCTGCTAAGTCACTTCAGTCGTGTCCGACTCTGTGTGACCCCATAGACGGCAGCCATGGATCATTGAGAATGACAGTGGATTATTTTAAGGTTACTCATGCAGTGTTTCCAGTTGCACTAGATATAGTTTATTTGCTTGAGAAAATTAACACATCCATTGATATACAGTAAACACATTGATCTGGCAAATGCTTTTTCCCTCACATCTGTCAATAAGGACAACTAGAAGCAGTTTTCTGACAATGCCAGAATACACCTTCATTGTATTCCCTCAAGAGTGCATCAGCTCTCCAGGTCTCTGTCATAATTGAATTCATAGGGATCTCAATTGCTTTCTCTTGCACAAGATATCACACTGGTCCATTACATTACTGATACTATGATGATTGGACCTGGTAAGTAAGACGTAGCAATTACTATAAACTTATTGGTAAGATATTGTGTGTCAGATGATACAAAATAAACCCGACTAAAATTCAAGGTTCTTCTGTTCAGTCTTATTTTTTAGTGGTCCAGAAGTATGGGGACATGCCAAGATATTTCTTCTAAGATGAAGCATAAGTTGCTGCCTCGGGCCTCTCTTCCAACCAAGAAAGAGATACAGTACCTAGTGGCAGAAATTTGAGCAGTGCCTTCTTGTTTATTTTGCCTGGAAGGATAAATGGTCAGATTGAGATTATATATCAATTCATGGTTTAAGGCTAGCGGGGAAGAGGTATATGAATAGACCTCTTTGAATAGCAAAAAAGCATAAATATTTTTGTGTTCTATATGGATATTCACCAAACAGTGATCTTAACAGAGGAAGATTTTAATAATCAAGTATATAGTATGACCCATTGAGTGGATACCAGTCAGCCTTTCTCCTTCCTCCCTTTCATCACCCAGTGGATTCATGAATAAAGTAGCCATGGTGACAGGATGGAGATCATGTATGAGTTCAATAACAAGGACTTCTTCTCACCAAAGCTGACCTGGCTATGGCCACTTCTGAGGGCCCAATCTGCCAGCAGTAAAAATCAACATTAACTCCTCTATATAGCACCATTACATAAGTTGATTAGCCAGTTAGCTGTTGTCATGTTGAATGCATTGAACCACTCCATTACAGAAAGGACAGCATTTTGTCCTTATTGAACTAGACACTGAATACAGATTTGCTTTCTCTGCAATTGTTCTCCCTAAACTGCTGTCTGCGATCTTATATAGTTCTGGTATGTCACACAACATGACTTCTGATCAAGAAGCTCACTTCAAAGCAAATGAAGTACAGACATGGGCCCATGCCCATGGAATTTACTGGTTTTACCATGTTCCCCAACATCCTGAAGAAACTTTTGATGGAACATCAGAATGGCTTCTTGAAGAATCAGTTACAGTGCATCTTGTGGCAGTAATTTGCAGGTATGGGGTGAGCTTCTCTAGAAGGCTGTATATGCTTTGAATCAGTGTCCAATATAACAATAGATGGTACTATTTCTCCAATAGCCAGGAATTCATGTGTCCATGATTTAATTTGGGGAAATAGGAGTGGTACCACTTACTTATTATTCCTAATGGCCCACTAGCAAAAATATTTGCTTCTTGTCCCCATTACTTTGTGATTTCCTGACCTAGAGGTCTTAGTTCCAAAGGGAGAAATTCTTCCACGAGGAGACACAACAATGATTCCACTGAATCACTGCCACCATCCATACTGGGCTTCTCATGCATTTGAATCAACAGACACAAAAGGGAGTTTCTGTGGTGATTGATCCAGATTATAATGGGATATTAGACTGCTACTCCATGGTGGAGGCAAGTAAGAGTATGTACAAGAAATCCTTAAGGGTGATTCCTAGTGTTTCCATGGAGAAGTACAACATCCCAAACCCAGTAGGATAGCCCAGGTCTCTCAGGAATGAAGGTTTTTTTTTCATCCCACCAGGTAAAGGATCATGGCCAGCTGAAGAGCTGGTTCAAGGCAAAAGAAATACAAAACTGGCAGTAGAAGAAGACAGTTACAAATGCTAGTTGCAATCTCATGATCAGTTACAGAAATAATATCTATAACTGTCATGAGAATTTCCATTTTTGTTATACATATGTTTGTGTGTTTGAACACAAGAAAACTTCTTTGTTTTCTTCCCTCTCTTATTCCACTATCATGTATCATAAGATGTATTGGCTTTATATTATAGTATTTAAGTATTGTCAACTTTACTACCGCTGCTGCTGCTGCTGCTGCTAAGTCGCTTCAGTCATGTCCGACTCTGTGCGGCCCCATCGACAGAAGCCCACCAGGCTCCCCCATCCCTGGGATTCTCCAGGCAAGAACAATGGAGTGGGTTGCTATTTCCTTCTCCAATGCATGAAGGTGAAAAGTGAAAGGGAATTCGCTCAGTCACGTCCGACTCTGTGACTCCATGGACTGCAGCCTACCCGGCTCCTCCGTCCATGGGATTTTCTAGGCAAGAGTACTGGAGTGGGGTGCCATTGTCTTCTCCATTGTCAGCTTTACATCATAGTATTTAAGTTAGTGGGACATCAAGGAAAAAAGTAAGCATCACTCAAAGACTTGCCTCCTCTATGGGGAGGGTTTAGGGCATTTTCAGTTGTAGGTAGAATAGTTGAATCACATTAGGTGAAATTAAGACCTTTTTGCTATCTTTACTTGAAAATTACAGATGGTTTCAGGAGATAGGTATGCCTGCCAAGTTGACAAGGGCTAGACTTGAAATGATTAATTTTATGAATCAGCTTGACTGAGCCATGGGATGCACAGGAATTTGGTCAAATGCCATTCTGGTGTGTCTTTGAGGGTGTTTCTGGTTGACATTTGAATCAGTCAATTGAGTTAAGCAGATTACCCTCCCTAATGTGGATAGACCTTTTTCAATCAGTTGACAGTTTAAATAAAATAAAAATGCTGACCCTTCCTTGAGTTAGAGGGAACTCCTCTTGCCTGATTGCCTTGGAGCCAAGTCATCTTTTTTTGTTTTGTTTTGTTTTTCTCTGCCATCAGACTTGAACTGAAATTTTGGCTCTTTCTGGGTCTCAAGCCTTCTGGAATTTTGATAGAATCACAGTCAGCTCCCATGGTTTTCAGCCTTTCAGACTTCATCTAGAACTATACCATCAACTCCCTTAGGTTTCCAGTTTGGCTGCAGATCTTGGTACTCATCAGCTTCCATAATTATGTGCACTAATGCCTTATAATCCTTCATATTTAATATGTATATGAAATCCTATTGGTTCTGTTTCTCTGGAGAACACTGACTAGTACAGATTAATTAGTCTTGAAATTGTGTTAGACAGAGTTAATTATTTTAGTAGCAATTTTTGTAGAAGAGACTATAGTGTTGAGCAGTATTTGTGACTTTTTCTTCTGGGATTTTAAATAAGCTGACTTGAGTGGTCATTGGTATCTTCACATGTCCAGGAGTCTGATAAGATTTCAGGGCTGCACTTGATTTGCCTGAGACACCTTGACATGTCTCAAGAACAGAGATGAGAATATGGATTGAGAAACATCATCCAACAAGTATATGAGTGTCAAGTATGTGTTAGGTTCTGAAGTGGGAAAATCTCACTTCATGGAGCATATCACCTAGTGAGAAAGAAAGACATTTCAGAGATAACTCACAAGTAAATTAATAGCACAAATTCAGATTCAATTTTAAGGGATGTAATACATTTAAGAGTATGTAAAATAGAGAAGCTTAATCTCTTCTAAAAAGGTAGTTGCTTAGTGCCCTCTCTCCACCTGGCCCAAAAGCAGTGCCCTGGAGGTGGTTCCAGGAAGAGAAAGTGCTTACAAAATCAGAGATCATGACTGGAAACAGTGAGTTTGAGAACATGTTGCCTTAGCTGTCATCTGTATATTTGAAAATTAGCATTAAGAAGCCACTGCCACAGCTGTAGCTCAACACCAGCAAAACATGGAGACTAAAGCACCAAGCAATAAGTGATGGTTTGAATGGAATTCATCGCATGAATACAAAGTAGATCATTACTTTCCTCTCAGAATAAAAAACTCAGATGAAAAAGAAGACTATCATTAACAGGAAAGGGAAACAAAAGCAAAAAGAGACTATATTAAATTAAAAAGGTTTTGCACAGCAAAGAAAACCACCAACAAAATGAAAAGGCAGCCCACTGAATGGGAGAAGCTACTTTAAAATGATATATCCAAAGAACTCATACAATTCAATAACAAAAAACTTGATTAATAAATGGGCAGAGGACCTGAATAAACATGAATCCAGAGAAGACATACAGATGGCTAATAGGTATATGAAAAGATGTTCAACATTCCAATAATCTGGGAAGTACAAATCAAAATGAAAATGAGATAGCACCTCACCATTCTCACCTGTAAGAATGGCTATCATCAAGAAAACTAGTGTATAACCCAGCAATCCCACTACTGCCCATATACCTGGAGAAAATCATAATTCCAAAAGACACATATACCCCAGTGTTCACTGCAGCACTACTTACAAAAGTGAGGACATGGCAGCAATCTCAATGCTCACTGATGGGTGAATGGATAAGATGTGGTGCATATATACAATGGAATACTTAGTCATAAAAGGAACTAATTTGACTCGGTGGAACTGAGGTGGATGAACCTAGAGCCTTTTGTATGGAGTGAATTAAGTCAGAAGAAGAGAGACAAATATATATATATTAATGCATAATATGTAATATAGAAAAATGGTACTGAATAACCTATTTGTAGGGCAGATGGTGACTGCAGCCATGAAATTAAAAGACGCTTACTCCTTGGAAGAAAAGTTATGACCAACCTAGATAATATATTCAAAAGCAGAGACATTACTTTGCCAACTAAGGTCCATCTAGTCAAGGCTATGATTTTTCCTGTGGTCATGTATGGATGTGAGAGTTGGACTGTGAAGAAGGCTGAGCGCCAAAGAATTGATGCTTTTGAACTGTGGTGTTGGAGAAGACTCTTGAGAGTCCCTTGGACTGCAAGGAGATCCAACCAGTCCATTCTGAAGGAGATCAACCCTGGGATTTCTTTGAAAGGAATGATGCTAAAGCTGAAACTCCAGTACTTTGTCTACCTCATGAGAAGATTTGACTCATTGGAAAAGATTCTGATGCTGGAAGGGATTAGGGGCAGGAGGAGAAGGGGACGACCGAAGATGAGATGGCTGAATGGCATCATGGACTCGATGGACGTGAGTCTGAGTGAACTCCAGGAAATGGTGATGAACAGGGAGGCCTGGCATGCTGCGATTCATGGAGTCACAAAGAGTCGGACACGACTGAGCGACTGAACTGAACTGA
>SJYX01005824.1:78334-102517 GCA_006410675.1 Oreotragus oreotragus | reverse complement strand
TGCAGCCATTCTGACTGGTGTGAAATGGTACCTCATTGTGGTTTTGATTTGCATTTCTCTGATAATGAGTGATGTTGAGCATCTTTTCATGTGTTTGTTAGCCATCCATTTGTCTTCTTTGGAGAAATGTCTATTTAGTTCTTTGGCCCATTTTTTGATTGGGTCGTTTATTTTTCTGGAATTGAGCTGCATAAGTTGCTTGTATATTTTTGAGATTAGTTGTTTGTCAGTTGCTTTATTTGCTATTATTTTCTCCCATTCAGAAAGCTGTCTTTTCACCTTGCTTATAGTTTCCTTTGTTGTGCAGAAGCTTTTAATTTTAATTAGATCCCATTTGTTTATTTTTGCTTTTATTTCCAGTATTCTGGGAGGTGGATCATAGTTGTTTGCTAATTCTAACTTCTGTTCAGGGTTGTTTTGACATAGTTGATTTATTTCCTCATAATGGGTTGTATCATCCTTGTTCTTTGCATGCTTTGTAGTAGTTGATAGGATACCTGACATTATGAATTTTATTTTCCTGAGTAGTAAATAATCTTATATTCCTCTAAATATTCTTGAGTTTTGTTTAAGGATGTAGTTAAAGTCAGGGAAGGCAATGGCACCCCACTCCAGTACTCTTGCCTGGAAAGTCCCATGGATGGAGGAGCCTGGTAGGCTGCAGTCCATGGGGTTGCTAAGAGTCGGCACGACTAAGCTACTTCACTTTCGCTTTTCACTTTCATGAGTTGGAGAAGGCAATGGCACCCCGGTCCAGTATTCTTGCCTGGAGACTCCCAGGGATGAGGGAGCCTGGTGGGCGGCGGTCTATGAGGTCGCACAGAGTCGGACATGACTGAAGAGACTTAGCAGTAGCAGTAGCAGTAGTTAAATTACTTGAGAACATTTAATGTCTTCTGTACTATTTTTGTTTTTTAACATTTCATGTTTTAAATTTGGCCATTGATTCCATTTAAACCACTGTGGTCCAAACAAAAGCCATCTACAGGTCAGATTTGAGAAACACAAGGATAGTCCTTTGAAGGGGGAAAAAAATCACTTAATTCCCTTATGACCCAGGAATCCCACTGCTGGGCATATACCCCGAGAAAACAAGAATTCAAAAAGACACATGTATCCCAAGGTACATTGCAGCACTGTTTACAATAGCCAAGACATGGATGCAATCTAGATGTCCATCAACAGATGAATGGATATAGAAGATTTGGCACATATATACAATTGAATATTAATCATAAAAAGGAACTAAATTGGGTCATTTGTAGTGATGTGGATGTACCTAGAGTCTGTCATATAGAGTGAAGTAAGTCAGAAAGATAAAAATAAATGTATTCATGCATATATATGGAATCTAGGAAAATGGTACTGATGAACCTATCTGCAGGGCAGGAATAGAGATGCAGATGTAGAGAACAGACTTGTGGAGAGTGGGAGGGGGAGGGTGGGATGAGTTAAAAGAGTAGCATTGATGTGTAAAATAGATAGCTAGTATGTTTTAAGATTTGTTAAGTGTAACTAGGAATAGTGCTCAGTCTAGGGCTAATTATTACCCAGGATTGAAGCAAATTCTTTCTGTGTACTCTGCATGAAGCCTCTGGATCTTGAGGTTTTTTGTCTGGCTGATGGGAGCAAGCATTACTTACAATCCTTTAATAGTCCCAGTTAGATAGACCAGTGTCTGATCTTTTCAGGACATTCTTTCTTCAGCTTTAAGTAGTTTCCTCACATACATGGATTGATCAATACACCAGAGGACCTTCCACAAATCTCCATGGTTCTCTATCTGTGCAGTTCTATCCTCTTTGGTATTCTATTGTGTCAGCTTTAGCTACAGTGTTCTTTGTAGGTTCTCATCTCTGTCTCCTTTTCCTGAACAGCGCTTTTGTGCTGTGGTCTGGAAACCATTCCAAGGCAGTCATCTGGGGTAATAGAAAGGCTCATCTCTCAAGCATCACTGTCTTTCATTGTCTCACATCCAGTGCCTTGCAAGCTATTGTTTCACATATTTGTCTGTTTTTCTCTTACTCCAGATGGGAGGGTAAACATCATATTTTTCCTGGTATTTCATCTTGGCCAGAAGTGGAAGTCATTTCTATACTTTTTAATCAAAGATTCCTGATAACTTTTTTTTTGTTGTGTCATTCTTCATATTCATTCATTCAAAATATATGGAATAATTGCAATGAACCACAATAACACAAAGGATATAGATTTGATTCTCCAACTCAACAAATTAAGCCCAGAAATGTTTAGACACAGAGGTAGGGAAGTAGATTTTTTCCCTACAACTTAGTTCTCCTTTAAAAAAAAATTAAATGATTATAAGGAATCTAAATATTTTATGCTGACAAAAGCCATGATGACGTTAAAGTTAAGGCTTCTCTAGAACAAAGACAATTTCATTTATTTCTTTAGAAGGGTAATGTGGAATTATTGAATATTATAGAGCTGAACTTCTCAAACTTTAACATACATGAAGCATTTTCTTTGTATTTTTTTTTTGTAAAATGCTGAATTCTGGTCTTAGGTGAGGTCAGGCATGCTGCATTTGTAATGAGCTCCCAGAGGTTGCAAATATTTCTAGGTGCTGTATTTGGTTTTGTGAATAAGAGTCATCTGTGGACTCCATATAAAATTTTAGCAAAAAATAAGGATGGAAATAAGATTACAAGAGACATTAAATGTGATGCTGTTGATCTCTTTATAGCCAGGAGCTGTAGTCATAGAGCAGTGAGTTGTAAACATGCGAGTCTATGTATTGCCTATCCATATATTCCAATAGCCTGACATACTGTGCTGGCTTATAGCACCTTTTCAATAAAATTTTGTTGAAGAACATTGGGGTAGTAAAGTTTCCTTGGAGAAATTTAATCCCATGATTCTTAATTTGGAGGGGTCATATCTACCCTTGTAAAAATCTGTGAAAAGTACTTGTTGATAAGCACCAAATTTTTATCCAAATGAATGTCTATATGCAGCTCCTAAAGTCCTTTCACAAGCCATCTAGGATTTTTTAAACCTCTTAATTTTTATGCACACTGACCCTGTTAATGAACAGAAATCTTAAATTATTGACCAAAACTCCAGGGTTGATCATTGGCAGAATTTTTATTATCTCCTGAGTCTGTTAACTTTCAGTGATTTTTCCCCCCTCTTGTATTACACTATACATTTTTTCTAAGAGGAATACATTTTCCACTCCCAACAAAGAGGATGAACTTCATTGTGCAAAACTAAATGAGTTGACCACTGGGAGTTGTAATTTTGTCTTGGATTTACTGGCCTGGGAATCTACAGTGTAAGCATGTGCTGTTCCCTAAGGGAATTGCTTCAGTACAACCAGGACCACCTGTTCTAAATGCTTATTTGAGCAGCTCTCAGTACCAAAGGGGATGGAAATGTTAATGAGAAATTCTCTTTAGGCAAAGCAAGGTGTGGAGTTTATACTTTAATCCAGATTACTTTAGCACATCGATTTTTGTCTTCTGAGATATAAAAAATAATTGGCACCATTCTCTCACTCTCTCATTCCCAGTGGGAGCTACACAGTTATAGCAACTGCCTGTGAGCCATAAAAAAATGGACAGTAGACACTGACCTATCAGCTTATAAACAATGGGTATGTAACAATGTTTTCAAAACAACTTTAAATGAAGAATCTGACATGAATAGACTTGCTGAGATTCAGTCATATTTGAGGAGCTGTAATGAAATCAGGACAAAGTTAGAAATAAATATCTATGCACGTGCCAACAACAAGAGGCAGCCCAAGGAGGATCTCAGGAAGGCTGCTTTCTTGTGTGTGGCAGATAATGTTTCAGGATTTTTCCCAACAAGAAAATATAGGAAGAATATCCCTAGGAGCTGTTTTAGTAAACTTATAAAAGCTATATCACTGTGCTGACAATTTGGAACAAAATCCCACAGTGCCCTGCAGCAAAAGTGCATGTGAGAATATCTAGACACAGAAAGTTTCCATGCTTCGTGTTCCAACATTGCTTCCATGTTGATCTCTTTAATGTCTTTTAAAATGTGAGTTCTGGTTCAGTACCACCAACTCATGTAGGCCATTCAACAATTTGTCACTCATTTATTAAGATGTAAATTTGATTCTTCTTCATTTATTTAAGAGCTTCCCAGTTTAATCTATTGATTTTTTAAAGCTTTTTTTGCTAGTCTTGAAATGGGTCATCAGAATAACTCCTCACATTTAACCAGAGTCATTAAAAGTAAACAGACATTTGAGAATAGTGTAATTGGTTGTGAAGGCATTTCCAAGGTGGAAAGGCCAAAGGTAGCAAGGCATGTCCATGTGGGGTATGCGGTCTTTGAGACCCAACTTACTCAGCAGTTCTCCAGAACAACTAAAGACTTCCTATAGCTTCAGGCACTAATTTGTCCAAAGACTGTTGTAAGATTTTGGCTAAAGAAAACCAGAAAGCCTATGAAAACATGGCTTACTAATAACACGTCCCAGCTGTTCACTCCCTGTTAAAAAGTAGGGAATGACGTGTTTTGGAACGGCTTACTCCGCTGGGTATGTTTTCAGGACTCCATCAAGTGTTAACAGCATGAGTCTTGTTCATTTTAATCTGGTTGTATAGTTTAAACTTGTCTCAGAACCCAGCATTTTGCTATTGATATGTCATGTTAGGTATATCACTTTCTGTTTTTTGGGCATTGTGATCTCTGTGATTTTCTGACTCACATAACTCAAGCAGGAAGATATCTTTATTTCTTCTGTTAAACCCTATGTTCTTTGAAGATAATTTATTACTCATCTTTGCTTAACCTGGAATGATAGTCCTCCAATAGTTGCATGCATTAAAGCATGCCCAAGAACCATCTAGAATGTTTGTTAAATCACAGATCAGTTGAATGCCACCTAAAAGATTGTAATTTTGCTGATCTGGAGTGAAGCCCAATAATTTGTATTTCTAATGAACATCTTGCTGCCAATTCTGAGACTACACTATAAATAGCGCTGCTCTGGAGTCTTGGCAAGATCTCTATTCATATCAGACAGTAGTATATTTACTACACTGAAATGAAATTAATAAATAATATAAACCTCCCCCACACTTATTTTTAAGTCAATATAATGCTTTAATTATAATGTAGAAGTAAATTGTAAAATAAATTAAGAAAATTATTTATCATAAATAAACATTTCAGTGTATAAATACTTGGGTCACCTTGAATGTTAGTCACAAATTCAGCCACCCAGCCATAATGCCTTTTGTTATGTGACTTTCTGAGATAATAAACAATTCTAGTTAGAGCACCAAATAAAACAAAGGGCATAATTCTGTCAATGTGTATGGTAGTTGCTATTAAAGCATTATAAAAAGGAATTTTGCATTTATATACAATAATGGAGCTACATTTTAGGCTTAAGTTTTTCTTAGCACGTTTTTCTTCTCAAGAGTCAGATGAGACCTGAGAGTTCACTTCACAGTGTGAGACGATGCAGCATGGTGCAGTGTTAGTTGCTGTCATGTCCAGTTCTTTGTGACCCCCATGGACTGTACCCTACCAGGCTCCTCTGTCCACAGAATCCTCTAGGCAAGAATACGGGAGTGGGTAGCCATTCCCTTCTCCAGAGGATCTTCCTGACCCAGAGATGAAACCCAGATCTCCTGCATTGTAGGTAGATTCTTTACCATTTGAGCCACCAGGGAAACCTGATGTTTTAGGACCTCTACAATTCCAGGTCCCCACCCACTAAACACCAGTAGTGCACCCCAAGCATTGTGATAACCCAAATGCCCTTCAAATTTCCCTAAGGGCATGATCAGACATACCTGAAATAGAATATCATACAAAATGCCTTGAAGATAACAGGCAATTTAATTTTTTTTTCAATTGAAGAGAAATACTCTCCCATGGCAAGTGGAGATTGGTAATTGAACACTTTTTCTTGAAATGTATTGTATCAAGTGACTTTTTTTTTTTTTTAAGATAAAACTGAACAACAATGATCAACCACATTTTTCTTTACCATGGCTACTTTTTAAGAACAGGTTATTGGACATCTTCATCGTTGTATGTTTACATCATTATGTCAACCAGCTTATAAATTAGCTGACACACATGAGCAGACTTTTAGTCATGTTCAGTGAGTTGGGAAAATGTCATGATACCAATTGCATGCAGCTGTGGTCTACACCTAGGGTGACAGTGTGCCCTGTTCTGCCTCTGACAGTTCTGGTTTACACCTGTGGTTCTGGTGTAATTATAAATAATTACATTCATTGTCAAAAGTGTCTCTATTTGGACAATAAATTATATTGTCACCCTAGTTATACCTCACTAACAATTCCAGGTGCTGAAAAGCTTGTCTTTTTTTCTCCTGTGTAATGTAAGAAAAAGTTTCCAAATGTGAACACCATGGGGAGTTCTGCAATAGAACAAGGCTGGACAATCCTTGGTGTTCTGAGATTGTGGTCCTATGTTGTATATAAAAGTCACTAACTGAATATCATATAGTATTTTGTTGTACATGAAGTACTACACTCAATAATTTCTTATGTTCTTTCTGTATTTCCATGACTTTCTTGTACTATGATTGTATATAATAATATCACTCAGAACATTGAATGTTAAGTTATCTTCTTCCTCTGAAATTTCATTGCTAAACTGAGATTCACTAAGAGAAGAAAAGAGGTTATTGATTTTCTTTATTCCAAAGTTTTGAGAATGGCAGCCCATATCCAAATGAAGAATTCAGTCTGATCTCAGAAAGAAACTAGGATCCTAATCTGCCCATTTAGTGGTTTCAACATCAGGCTTGTGGCCTCAAGATTCATTTCTGAGGTAAGTCTGGGAACCCATCTCCTAAGTACAACTTTTCTCTGATTGCCTAGATCCCATGGCTGAATTTCTGCCTTGGTTTCCTGAAGAAGTAAAGTAAAATTTGTTCAGTTGTGTCTGAATCTTTGAGACCCCCTAGACTGTAGCCTTCCAGGCTCCTCTGTCCATGGAATTCTCCAGGCCAGAATACTGGAGTGGGTAGTTGTTCCCTTCTCCAGAGGATCGTCCCAATCAAAGGATCAAACCAAGGTCTCCCACAATGCAGGAGGATTCTTTACTGTCTGAGCCACCAGGAAGCCCAAGAATACTGGAGTGGGTAGCGTATCTCTTCTCCAGCATATCTTCCTGACACAGAAATTGAGCTGGGGTCTTCTGCATTGCAGATGGATTCTTTACCCGCTGAGATACTAGGGAAGCCCTGGCTTCCAGAGTCTGCTCCAACTCTTCCTACTGAATCTCAGCCTCTTTAGTGAGAGTTCAAATACACTATATCTTTTCTTCTCTTTTCTGCTTGAACATGGTGCTTCTTCTTGTCCCATATACCATCCCCAAACTGAGTCAGAGTACATTCTTAATTCTTAATTAGTCCATTATGTAATGATTTCAGTAAGAGTACCTGTCAGAAAAAAAAAAAAAAAAAAAAGACAAAGAGAAGTAATTGCCTTAGGTTCAAATAGTTTATGTAATTGTGAACTTAGGTCAGCTCTTATTTTCTTTTAGCTTTATTTTTCTATAACCTATAGATAGTAAGCTGAGGATAGGTTACTAACCTATAGATAGTAGGTTAGTAACCTATAGATAGTAATTATCTGAGATAAGAATCAAATGACACAAATTTGTAAAGTGCCTAGAACTCAGTGGTGTTCATAGGGGCAGAACCTGCAAGAAAAACTGTGTATAAGAGTAACAGGAATCATATCTCTTCTGACAGTGGTAAAGACTGAATTTATGCACTATTTTATAGACTTCAAAGGCTAACATTAAAACTTGAATCCTTTGGAACCTAGGAGTTAATCTGGCATTTAAGAATTTGTTTGACTTAGAATTTTCATATATCATCAAGATGGAGGAATACAATAAACATTTACAACTCTTAGAGAGGAATTGGAAAAGTATAAGAATACTCAAACACTGTAAGAAGGCCTCTTTAAATGAACAATTCAAAGAAATAGAGAAAACAATATAATAAGAAAAACTAAAGACCTCTTCAAGAAAATTGGAGATATCAATGGAATATTTCATGCAAGGAGAGGCACAGTAAAGGACAGAAATGATAAAGACTTAAAAGAAGAAGAGATTAACAAGAGGTGGCAAGAATACACAGAATTGTACAAAAATATATTAATGACCTGGATAACCATGATGGTGTTGTCATTAGCCTAGAGCTAGACGTCCTGGAGAGTGAAGTCAAGTTGGCCTTAGGAAGCATTACTACAAACAAAGCTAGTGGAGATTATGAAATTCCAGTTGCATTATTTCAAATCCTGAGAGATGATGATGTTAAAAGTGCTGCACTCAATATGTGAGCAAATTTGGAAAACTCAGCAGTGGTCACAGGGCTGGAAAAGGTCAGTTTTCATTTCAATCCCAAAGAATATTCAAGTTATAATACAATTGAGTTAATTTCACACGCTAGCAAGGTAATGCTCAAAATCCTACAAGCTAGGCTTTATCAGTGTGTGAACTAAGAACTATTAGATGTATAAGCTGGGTTTCAAAAAAACAGAGGAACCAGAGATCAAATTGCCAACATTTATTGGATCATAGAGAAAGCAAAGGAGTTCCAGAAAAACATCTACCTTTTCATCATTGATTAAGCTAAAGCCTTTGACTGTATAGATCACAGCAAACTGGAAAATTCTTTAAGCGATGGGAGTACCAGACTGCATTACCTGTCTCCTGAGAAACCTGTTTGTGGGACAAGATGAAACAGTTAGAACTGGACATGGAACAATTGAAAAAATTGGGCAAGGGGTATGATAAGACTGTATACTGTCACTCTGCTTATTTAACTTATATGCAGAGTACACCATGAGAAATACCAGGCTGGGTGAATCACAAGCTGGAATCAAGATTGCTGGGAGAAATATCAACATCGTCAGATATACAGATGATACCACTCTAACAGCAGAGTGTGAAGAGGAACTAAAGAGCCTCTTGATGAAGATGAAAGGAAAGAGTGAAAAATCTGGCTTGAAGCTCAACATTAAAAAACCTAAGATCATGGTATCTGGTCAGGCTCATTACTTCATAGCACATAGAAGAAAACTTGGCAACAGTTGCAGATTTTCTTTTCCTGGGTCCCAAAATTTCATGACTGTAGCCGTGAAATTAAAAGACACTTGCACCTTGAAAGGAAAGTTATGACCAACCTTGACAGCATATTAAAAAGCAGAGACATTACTTTGCCAACAAAGGTCTGTCTAGTCAAGGCTATGGTTTTTCCAGTGGTCATGTACAGATGTGAGAGTCAGACTATAAAGAAGGCTGAGGACTGAAGAACTGATGCTTTTGAACTATGGTGTTGGGAAGACTCTTGAGAGTTCCTTGGACTGCAAGGAGATCCAACCAGTCCATCCTAAAGGAGATCAGTCCTGGGTGTTCACTGGAGGGACTGATGTTGAAGCTGAAACTCCAACACTTTGGCCACCTGATGCAAACAGCTGACTTATTGGAAAAGACCCTGATGCTGGGAAAGATTGAGGGCAGGAGGAGAAAGGGACGACAGAGGGTGAGATGGTTGGATGGCATCACCGACTCGATGGACATGGGTTTGGGTGGACTCCGGGAGTTGGCGATGGACAAGGAGGCCTGGTATGCTGCGGTTTATGAGGTCACAAAGAGTCAGACATGACAGCGACTGAACTGAACTGAACTGCAACTTGGAAGGAAAAGTATGACAAATTTTGTATACAAAGGCATGACAAAATTGGAATAAAAGGTATGCTGCTGCTGCTGCTAAGCCGCTTCAGTCATGTCCAACTCTGTGAAACCCCAGAGATGGCAGCCCACTATTCTCCTCTGTCCCTGGGATTCTCCAGGCAAGAACACTGGAGTGGGTTGCCATTTCCTTCTCCAATGCATGAAAGTGAAAAGCGAAAGTGAAGTCATTCAGTCATATCCGACTCTTAGCGACCCCATGGACTGCAGCCAATCAGGCTGCTCCATCCATGGGGTTTGCCAGGCAAGAGTACTGGAGTATGTTGCCATTGCCTTCTCCGAGGAAAGGCATGATAGTATATTAAAAGACAGAGATATCATATTTCCAATAAAGGTCCATATAGTCAAAGCTGTGGTTTTTCTAGTTGCTTTGAATAGGTATGAGAGTTGGATCATAAAGAAAGCTGAGTATTGAAGAACTGATATTTTCAAATTGTGATGCTAGAGAAGATTCTTAAGAATCTTTTAGACTGCAGGATCAAACCAGTCAATCTTAAAGGGAATCTACCCTGAATATTCATTGGAAGGACTGGTACTAAAGCTGAAGATCCAATTCTTTGGCTATCTGATGCAAAGAGCCAACTCACTGGAAAATATCATGATGCTCAGAAAGACTGAAGGCAAAAGAAGTGGGAGGTAAAGGATGAGATGGTTAGATAGCACCATCAACTCAATGGACATGAATCTGAGAAACCTCTGGGAAATAGAGGACAGAGGAGCATGACTTGCTGCTGTTCATGGTGTTGCAAAGAGAAGGAAATGACTTGCTGCCTGAACAATGACAACAAAACCCTGTTTAAAAAAAAAAAAGAGAGGAATTGGAAAAGTATAAGAATACTCAAACACTGTAAGAAGGCCTCTTTAAATGAACAATTCAAAGAAATAGAGAAAACAATATAATAAGAAAAACTAAAGACCTCTTCAAGAAAATTGGAGATATCAATGGAATATTTCATGCAAGGAGAGGCACAGTAAAGGACAGAAATGATAAAGACTTAAAAGAAGAAGAGATTAACAAGAGGTGGCAAGAATACACAGAATTGTACAAAAATATATTAATGACCTGGATAACCATGATGGTGTTGTCATTAGCCTAGAGCTAGACGTCCTGGAGAGTGAAGTCAAGTTGGCCTTAGGAAGCATTACTACAAACAAAGCTAGTGGAGATTATGAAATTCCAGTTGCATTATTTCAAATCCTGAGAGATGATGATGTTAAAAGTGCTGCACTCAATATGTGAGCAAATTTGGAAAACTCAGCAGTGGTCACAGGGCTGGAAAAGGTCAGTTTTCATTTCAATCCCAAAGAATATTCAAGTTATAATACAATTGAGTTAATTTCACACGCTAGCAAGGTAATGCTCAAAATCCTACAAGCTAGGCTTTATCAGTGTGTGAACTAAGAACTATTAGATGTATAAGCTGGGTTTCAAAAAAACAGAGGAACCAGAGATCAAATTGCCAACATTTATTGGATCATAGAGAAAGCAAAGGAGTTCCAGAAAAACATCTACCTTTTCATCATTGATTAAGCTAAAGCCTTTGACTGTATAGATCACAGCAAACTGGAAAATTCTTTAAGCGATGGGAGTACCAGACTGCATTACCTGTCTCCTGAGAAACCTGTTTGTGGGACAAGATGAAACAGTTAGAACTGGACATGGAACAATTGAAAAAATTGGGCAAGGGGTATGATAAGACTGTATACTGTCACTCTGCTTATTTAACTTATATGCAGAGTACACCATGAGAAATACCAGGCTGGGTGAATCACAAGTTGGAATCAAGATTGCTGGGAGAAATATCAACATCGTCAGATATACAGATGATACCACTCTAACAGCAGAGTGTGAAGAGGAACTAAAGAGCCTCTTGATGAAGATGAAAGGAAAGAGTGAAAAATCTGGCTTGAAGCTCAACATTAAAAAACCTAAGATCATGGTATCTGGTCAGGCTCATTACTTCATAGCACATAGAAGAAAACTTGGCAACAGTTGCAGATTTTCTTTTCCTGGGTCCCAAAATTTCATGACTGTAGCCGTGAAATTAAAAGACACTTGCACCTTGAAAGGAAAGTTATGACCAACCTTGACAGCATATTAAAAAGCAGAGACATTACTTTGCCAACAAAGGTCTGTCTAGTCAAGGCTATGGTTTTTCCAGTGGTCATGTACAGATGTGAGAGTCAGACTATAAAGAAGGCTGAGGACTGAAGAACTGATGCTTTTGAACTATGGTGTTGGGAAGACTCTTGAGAGTTCCTTGGACTGCAAGGAGATCCAACCAGTCCATCCTAAAGGAGATCAGTCCTGGGTGTTCACTGGAGGGACTGATGTTGAAGCTGAAACTCCAACACTTTGGCCACCTGATGCAAACAGCTGACTTATTGGAAAAGACCCTGATGCTGGGAAAGATTGAGGGCAGGAGGAGAAAGGGACGACAGAGGGTGAGATGGTTGGATGGCATCACCGACTCGATGGACATGGGTTTGGGTGGACTCCGGGAGTTGGCGATGGACAAGGAGGCCTGGTATGCTGCGGTTTATGAGGTCACAAAGAGTCAGACATGACAGCGACTGAACTGAACTGAACTGCAACTTGGAAGGAAAAGTATGACAAATTTTGTATACAAAGGCATGACAAAATTGGAATAAAAGGTATGCTGCTGCTGCTGCTAAGCCGCTTCAGTCATGTCCAACTCTGTGAAACCCCAGAGATGGCAGCCCACTATTCTCCTCTGTCCCTGGGATTCTCCAGGCAAGAACACTGGAGTGGGTTGCCATTTCCTTCTCCAATGCATGAAAGTGAAAAGCGAAAGTGAAGTCATTCAGTCATATCCGACTCTTAGCGACCCCATGGACTGCAGCCAATCAGGCTGCTCCATCCATGGGGTTTGCCAGGCAAGAGTACTGGAGTATGTTGCCATTGCCTTCTCCGAGGAAAGGCATGATAGTATATTAAAAGACAGAGATATCATATTTCCAATAAAGGTCCATATAGTCAAAGCTGTGGTTTTTCTAGTTGCTTTGAATAGGTATGAGAGTTGGATCATAAAGAAAGCTGAGTATTGAAGAACTGATATTTTCAAATTGTGATGCTAGAGAAGATTCTTAAGAATCTTTTAGACTGCAGGATCAAACCAGTCAATCTTAAAGGGAATCTACCCTGAATATTCATTGGAAGGACTGGTACTAAAGCTGAAGATCCAATTCTTTGGCTATCTGATGCAAAGAGCCAACTCACTGGAAAATATCATGATGCTCAGAAAGACTGAAGGCAAAAGAAGTGGGAGGTAAAGGATGAGATGGTTAGATAGCACCATCAACTCAATGGACATGAATCTGAGAAACCTCTGGGAAATAGAGGACAGAGGAGCATGACTTGCTGCTGTTCATGGTGTTGCAAAGAGAAGGAAATGACTTGCTGCCTGAACAATGACAACAAAACCCTGTTTAAAAAAAAAAATCAAAACCTATTTAGTGACCCTCAAGTCACCATGTCCTACCTTCCATTAAAACTGACCTCCCAAGGAGGAGGATAGAAATGCTGGGTGATTGAGCAAGCATAACAAGAATAGCACAAAGTCATTTTCTTTCCATATAGTAGCATGTTCCTGCTTCTCAGTATTTGAGGCAGATAGCAAACATTCATTAGGAGCAGAAATATTAATATTGGTACTAACAGTTTTTTCATTAAAGATAATTCTCTAGACTCAGATTTTATGGCTATTCTTACTTCAAAGCTCTAGCTGAGAAAGAGCCTCACAGCATTAACAGATCATGTTTTAATCATACAAGTACTAAATCCAACACCTTTCCAGTAACAAGAAACTTTAGTTCATTGTTATCTAATAGAAATTTGTGCTATGATGAAAATATTCCATATCTGTGCTCTCCAATATGGTAGCCAATAGTCACATGTGGTTACTGACTGCTTGAAATGTGGCTAATGTGTATGAGGACCTGAATTTTCAAATTTAGCAAACTCATATTTAAATAGTCACAGATAACTAGTGATTATGATATTGAGTAGCTCAGCACTAGAGGGATCATCTTGAGGAGCAACATCAACTTGTTAATAATATCTATTCCCTACTTTTCTGCATACCTATTAGATTTCATATTGCATTTTTATTATAACCCTCTCTTTGTTTCTTTGCATTCAAAGCTGCTACAGTCATTCATCTTAAGCAGGTTTCTCCTGCATGAAATTCACTGGAGTGATTGGCAGCACAAAAATGAAACTTACTTTGACTTTCATAGCAGTTGCAATATTAGTTCCCTTTGGAGAACAGTCCCAACTGATGACCTGTTTGTACTAGTCTTCTTAGTGGTTTCAATAAGAACTGTGGAAGCTTCATACATTGCACACTAAAGGGATGGAAATAGTGTCCAAGGGCTTCCTGTCAGGGGTGTGTACAGTTCCCTATAACCCAGCCAGAATGCATGAGATACCCTAGTACATAACCTGAGTCCTGATTGAAGACATAGTTTAAGATATTGGTCAGTCTTTTGATAATATTCTTATAGGGCTCAGTGATAAATGTTCATGTCTCTTTGATCATATAAATAGTAAATGACCCCCACTGAATTCAATAAAGACTTTCCTTTGCTAAATCAATGAAAATCTCATGTTCTGTTGGAAGAGGTCTAGTCAGTGAGCCATGGGTGGTAATTCTAACAATTCTGGAAATATTAATCCTCCAGAAGGCCTTGTCAATGTTAACAAATACCTCTTAATCCTAGCATACCAGTAAATTCCATTTAAAACCCTTTGCCAAAAATCCACCACAGTTTACCTGTTTGAGAAACAAGATGATTCTATTGTCATCAAAATGATTTCTTAAGTTATATACTTATTTTGATAGCTATTTATGCTTTCTATATCCTTACATGATTTTTATGTAACATGAAATATTTGTAGTGTTTTGGTAGAAAAATCCTCTGAATCTATAGGTTTATTTAATTGAATAGAAAGTGGTTTAGAGCATCAGAGGAAAGAAAGAGTATTTCAGATAAAATAAAACAAATTATAGCACCCAAAACTTGTAAAGTGGGTTAATATTACCTATTCTATATCCTCTTTGTTTTCCTACAAAGCAATCAAAGAAAGTGAAATATCAAGTAGATTTCCTGTTAAAAATGTGAGTAACTAGAATATGTATTATAGCATTTAGTAAATATTTCAGCAATGTGGTAATTATCCCTAACTGATGCTAAAAAAAAAAAAAAAAACACCCTGAAATTTGTTGTAGGTTATGAAACAAGTAGTAATTATATTTCAGTCATTAGACTGGATATTCTCAAACTCTGAGATCCCTGTAGATCAGATTATTATTCAACAAGTGTTCACTCTCAGTCCACTCACTTTCAGTGGAAGACTGTACTGCTCAACTCCACTAATTTGGGGCTCTAACCAGTGGAATGTGAATGAAAGTGACATTGTGACTGATGTGAGCCTAGGTGTTCAGAAACATCAAATGTTTCCATTTCTGTTTCTACCATGAGAAAATTGTGTGTCAGCTTGCCAGAATGAGGTATGTGGAAGAGACTTGCACCCAACCTGCAGACAGAAACACAGCTGCTCCACTCAGCCCAGATTTGCTGAACCCCAGCATTCTGTGAGTGGGAAAATACATTTGTTGCTGTCTGCCACTGAGACTTTTTGGCTGTTGTTTTTATGGTGATAACTGCCTGATACATTTAGAAAGAATCACTTTTAAAAAACAATACTTTTGGCTCAGTGGGTAAAGAATCTGCCTGCAATGCAGGAAATAAGAGACACAGTTTCCATCCCTGGGTTGGGAAGATCCTCTGGAGAAGAAAATAGCAACCTGCTCCAATATTCTTGCATGGAAAATTCCATGGACAGAGGAATCTGGGGGGTACAGTCCAAAGGGTCACAAAGAGTTTGACATGACTGAATGACTAAGCACATACACACAAATACACCTTTACCGAGTATAGTTGATCCTTTAACAACAACAAAAGGGGTTGGGAGCGCCGATCTTCTGCTCAGTGGAAAATCCACTTTAACTCATATTTTCCCCTCCTGACTAGCAGTTTTGCCTAGGGGATTCACCAACCAAGTATTATGTAATATTGTGATATTCGTTGAAAAAAATCTGCAAACAGATGGGCAAGCACAGTTCAAACTTGTGTTGTTCAAGGGTCAACAATTTAGGCAGTGCTCCAGCATCTGTACTCTTTCTTCACTTTTATCTTACACTTTTCATCCCCTTTTCTGAAGACACTAGATACTATCAAAGAATATTCTAGCTGCTTATAACTCAAACTACAGCTCTTACCTGGCAGTTTTACCACCACCTTGAAAACCCTTAGGAATGTAAATCCTCAGGTCCCACCACGGACCAATTGCATCATTATCTCTGGGATGGGGAACCAGAAATCTGTATTTTTAATGGTTCTTTGGGTTATTTTCTGCATATATTAAAGTGCCCACTGTTTGCCACGGACTGCTTCAGTTTCAGCACCAAAATTCACTCTTCTGGGGAAGCCCCTCAGAAGATTGGTCACCTTTTAAGAACCAGTGTAGATTTCTACAGTACTGGGAAAGCATATTTTTCCTAAAATCCTGTTTTTCTAGAAATACTTCTGAAATACACTCATACTTCATGTCATTGGTGATGACCAAACAGATACTTCCCTTGCTAAATCACAAAATTCCACAGGAGGGTAATTTGTTGAGTGTTTCCAAGTGGAATGGATTATCTCATGATGAAGGACAACCTTCTCAGATGGGAGGGAACAAGGATTCCTAAGTTCCTCATCTATGCTCTGTGTCTAAAGTATAAATAAATATTTTCAGGTGAGACAGTCTTTGCAGTGAGCAGTAGAATAGGAGCTGGAGACACTGTGGGATTAGATTAGGGACAAGGAAAAAGAAAACACTAAATATGTGTTTCTAAGACTTATAGTTTCACTGTAACAGGTCTGTCTCAAATATGACTTTCCCCTTCTTCAGAAAGAGAATAGGACCCCTTTATCCTAATTTCCTTAGGCAGCTGTGGCATTACCTTACTTGTGCTCATGGTACATTGGGGATGTGATTCCCTATGTAGGTTAAGCCTTGTGATTTTAGGATTCTCTATTCTTGTTAACTTCTCTTGGCTTGAATTGGATCCCATCAGACTGGGGCCCAAAGCAACCTAACCATCTTTGGATAGAATCCATCCAAGAGTTCACCCAGTACCCTGAAGTTCTGCACATGAGCAAGAACCACAGGAAGCCTTTGGATCAAAGAGAGCCAAGAGAGCCTCTACTGGGCTGCAGGAACATCATGTAATTTACCCAAACCATCTGCAAGTGACATAAATACCAGCCGCTTAGAACACCTGCACCAGATGACTCAGCACCAAGTTGGGAAACCAGCAGGGGGTTGAAATAAAAGAAAACAAAAAACTTCAGTGACTGGAGCAAAACAAATCATCACATTTTGGCACCAGCTGTACTGAAAAGGGGGGGAAAAAAAAGAAAGAAAATGAGTTGGCAAATTTTTAAGTCGACTTGCAGACAGAGAGATCTGCCAGCTGGACTTGCCAAAGTTTGTGATGAGTATGGGGGCAAAGGAGGGAGGTTTAAAAAAAGCCTCAAAAAATATAAAATCCCAGAAACCTCCAAAAATAGATGCAGGGTCCTAGATAAAGAGTAACTGCTTTTGAACTTAAGACAAAGTATAATGATTATGACCTAATATTGATGGAGAAAGAGAGGCCCTTTTGATAGAGTGAGGAGAGAGTGAGCAGGTCTGGACATTGCATGCACCATGCCAGACGGAGCTTACCCAAGAAGTCCTAATGGGCCACTGCTTCTCAATTTATTTAGACATAATCCCTCACAAGTTCCCAGAGAAATGCCCCTGCTACCTCAGGCACCATGAAGAAGGCCAGCCCCACAATTTTGAGACTTCACTAGGAAAAGAAAAACCTGATTTCCTGTGAGCTGTTTCAGTGAAAAAACCTCTGGAATTTCGATTACTCTGGGGTGCCTACTGTTTATAGCACTGACCTTATATTTTTTCTGGTAGGGAGCAGGATGTGATGAATGGTGGGCCCACCACTTTCTGCCTCATCCTCCAGATGAATGGCCACCAGATATTCTTGGCATCTTAAGTGGCCCAGGTGGCCTGATTTCCTTGACTGGTTTTCCTTCCTCATCTGGGAATTTTGACCCTCCTGTTTTCCAACTAATTGTATCATATATCTCCCTTTGTTCAACACTGTCCTCTCAGTAAAAGTTGGCAAAATCTCAGGCTGTTGGGGTAGAAAGTTTCAATTAACCTCTCACCTTGTTTCAGTGCCCAAGGCTTGGGTTATTCCTTACACTTATCTGTGAGCCCATTAACAGGTTGTCCAAAAACAAAACAAAAAAGCTGTTTTGACCAGGCTGTAATAGATGCTAAGTGAACTTAACAATAGTTCCCTTGTATCACTGCTAAATGGTTAGGGTGGGCCACTCAGACACATGGGTAAATCCTATGCAGTGAGATTTATTTGTGCTAAGGGTCTCCCAGTATCTCGTTAAGTACTTCGTACAGCAACTCCTTTGCTTGAAAAGTGGTCATTTTTTGGATTGCCAGAACTGACAACATGGCAAAATCATGAAGGACAACTCCCATGGAGGACTATGAAAGCCTTTCTCCCCTCCTGCTGCAAATATAATTAGTTTATGTTAGCTGGAAAAGGTCAGAGGTTGCCAAAGGGTAGCCTACTCTTTGTTTTTAGGCAAGATAGTGGAATAATTGCTTGATGCTCAGATCTGCAGGTGCTGTAAGGAGCTCATTTGGGCTCGGCAGCCTGCAGAGAAAGCTCATTTCCTCTGGAAAACCACGGAATTCCTTGTGACAGAGTTTATTTGCTGTGACAAGGGTGATTATCCATTTGTGCCCCAAGGACACCTTACCTTACTGCCTTCACCTTACTCCACATACTCACCTTACTGCCCTCATCTTACTCTCATTTTCACACACTGCAGGCATTGAACCCTCATCCCCTCTTTTCTTATGAGAATGGTGAGGGCGTGAGCACACAGACCAACCTGACTGAGAGAATGCCTTGGCTGTCTTAGGATGCAGAGGAAGAGAGGACAAAAAGCCCATGGAGTAGCTTATACAAGATTTAAAAAAAAAAAAAAAAAAGGCAAAAGGAAGAAAGGAAAAGAAAAGAAAAAAGATAGTGTCATGAGTTAAATGTCACATTAGGTATAAGTGGGAAAATTAAGGGTGAAGAATGAGAAGATTCTCCAAAAAAATTTGCTTAAAATAAAATGCATCTCCCCTAAACTCATCATTGTCAGTTTGTTTTCCTTACCTGTCTCAAGAAAAAGTAAGATCATAGTGAGATACCTAATTAATCTGGATCATAAATCTTTAGAAACCAAAGAAATCACTCTGTACTTATTCTCCAGTGAACTCACTTTGGTTTTAAGAAAATCCTTTTTAGTTAATCTGTGGATGTTTTGCATATATGATGAGGTTATGCTTTTAGCCACTTGTCCAAGAATCAAAGGAAAATGATTCTAAAGCTGGTGCAGATTCTCCTGCATTTGCTAGGTGAATGAATTTGGACAAGGCCTTCAACTTCTTTTTCTAATATACAGTAGTTTCTTCAACAGTATAATGAGAATGATAATGCTGTTTATATTTCTTACCAAATTAATTTCAGATTCAAATAATGTGCTTTCAGGTTATCATTCCCATCCAACACATACCTTAATTGTGATAAATCTAATGTGGATTTTGCTTTCGGTCTTCTTCAAATCTCTGTTGCTGGAGGCATAGTTTAAAGGCACCTCCATGGTAAGAAATCTAAACCCTGGAGCTTTCTCTGAAAGTCCTGAAATTGTTTGCTAGCTTGACATGCCTTTAGCTTTAGCCTCTGAAAAATTAGATGATGGAATTTGGAGTAAAGCAGAATTTTATACATAGATATATAAATGAGAGAAGATCGGCACTAAAACACCCAAATTAACCATATCTTGACAATAATACAGTTCACGTAATTAATCTAGACAGGTTTGTAACATTGTGGGGGCACTCAAAAAATAAATGCAGTCTTTCATGTTTTATGAAGTCGTGCCATTAATGTTTTTGACACCTGTTTTGGGAAGTATGTGCCTGAGGAAATACTGGCTATGGAGAGCAAGCCAGAAATTTAACTATGCTGAAAAAGATTTGGAGCCCCTTTACCTCTAATAAGTCAAAGTCTTTATATCTAGAGAAAAGGTGTTTTTTTTTTTTTTTTTAAGTTAAGGAAAGAAAAGAAAGGAAAAGGAAAGATAGATACAGAAGAAAAGAAAAAAGCAAGGCAGAGAAGAAGGGAGGAAGGAGAAAAAGTAGGAGAAGAAGGCAAATCAGTGGGTCTCTGATTATCATCAAGAATCAATGTTAATAAACCTGAACTCCAGAAAGAGACCATAAGGAATTGTGAATGCACTGTTGTGGTTCAGTTATTCAGTTGTATCCCCATGGATTACAGCACTCCAGCCCTCCCTGTCCCTCACTGTCTCCCAGAGTTTGCTCAAACTCATGTCCATTGAGTCAGTGATGCCTTCCAACCATCTTATCTTCTATCATCCCCTTCTCTTCCTGCTTTCAATATTTCCCAGCATCAGGGTCTTTTCCAATGAGTCAGCTCTTTGCATCAAGTGGCCAAAGGATTGGAATTTCAGCTTCAGCATCAGTCCTTCCAATGAATAGTCAGTACTGATTTCTTTTAAGATTGACTAGTTTGAGCTCCTTGCAGTCCAAGGGACTCCCAAGAGTCTTCTCCAACACCACAGATCAAAAGCATCAATTCTTCAGTGTTCAGCTTTCTTCACAGTCTAACCCTCACATCCATATGTGACTATTGGAAAAACCATAGCATTGACTATACAGACCTTGGTCAGCAAGGCAATGTCTCTGCTTTTTAATATGATGTCTAGGTTTGTCATAGCTCTTCTGCCAGGGAGCAAGTATCTTTTAATTTCATGCCTGCAGTCACCATCAGCAGTGATTTTGGAGCCCAAGAAAATAAAGTCTCTTTGTTTCCATTGTTTCCCCATTTATTTGCCATGAAGTGATAATACTGGATGCCATGATCTTCGTTTTTTTGAATGTTGAGTTTTCAGCCAGCATTTTCACTCTCCTCTTTCACCTTCATAAAGAGGCTATTTAGTTCCTCTTTGCTTTCTGCCATTATGGTGGTATCATCTGCATATCTGAGGTTATTGATATTTCTCTTGCAATCTTGATTTCAGCTTTTGTTTCATCCAGACCAGCATTTTCCATGATATACTCTGCATAAAAATTAAATAAGCAGGGTGACAATATACAGCCTTGATGTATTCCTTTCCAAGTTTGGAACCAGTCCATTGTTCAATGTCTGGTTCTGTTGTTTCTTGACTTACAGATAGCTTTCTTAGGAAGCAGGTAAGGTGGTCTGGTATTCCCATCTCTTTAAGACTTTTCCATGGTTTGTTATGATTCACATAGTCAAAGGTTTTAGTGTAGTCAGTGAACCAGACATAGATGTTTTCCTGGAATTCTCTTGCTTTTTCTATGATGCAACAGATGTTGGCAACTTGACCTCCGGTTCCTTTGCCTTTTCTAAATCCAGCTTTTATATCTGGAAGTTCTTTGTTCATATACTGTTGAAGACTAGCTTGTATGATTTTGATCATTATCTTGCTAGCATGTGAAATGAGTGTAATTGTGTGGTAGGTGGAACATTCTTTGACATTGCCGTTCTTTGGGATAGGAATGAAAACTGACCTTTTCCAGTCCGTGCCCACTGTTGAGTTTTCCAAATTTGCTGACATATGAGTAGATTCACAAAAATAAATCAATGAATGAAGAATCAAAACTACTTTTAAAGGTCTCATTTTTGACTAGTTTCTTTCAGACTCTGAAAAGTTATGAAACAAATATCTTAATACCTCATGGTCTGATTAGACAATCAGTTATGAAATTTCATTCAAGAATGTATATACAAAAGGAGAAATGATAGAAGCTAATAGTGAGTGACTTTGGGTCTTGGATGGAAATGTAGGCTGGAATGATTGCCTATAGAGTCAAGAACATGAGGCCTGTGCCTCAGAGGAAGGTTAGGATGTAGGATATGGATCACAAGAGATCTTAGGAGAGGCTGGGAAAGGGTATGGGGAGGGGAGAAAGACCATGTGGTTGTAGATGAATTGCACCAATAATCCATTCTTTCTGCTGTCCTGTATATTGATGCACTCTTTTCAGTGTGCAATGTCTTGCACCCTGGATAGAATGTTCTTTCTGCTCTATACCCTGATTCTTCCTTTGGCTAGTTGTTAAAAATATGCCATCAAGAGAGTCTGAAAAATATACTGGAACTTCAGAAATGTCCTTGGGTGTGTCTTTTTTTTTTTCCCCTACCTTATTCTTCTAACTTCTATCATGAGAAAATGCTCAGATTAGCCTTTGAAAGTAAGAAACATAAGGTACGACAGAATTATCCCAGTTTTTCCAGTTGAGTTCCTCCTTGATAAACTAACAATCCCAATCCCAAGCATAGGGGAGAGCCTAGCTAGTATGAGCAGAGCCCTCTAGCTTGACCACAGCTGACTACAGTTCCAAGAATGGACCAATTCAAGAGGATAGGAAATTTCTAGCCAATGTGCAAACTCATAATATAAATATGCTTATATTTTTAGCCTATAAGTTCTGAAGTGACATGTTATATGCTTTATGTCAATAAGTAACCAATACATATGCCCTGATTTAAAATTTGCATTTAATGACATAAGCTCCAATATGAAGAAAGATTCTTTCATTCCTTTTGCTGTAGGTATTTGGAAATCATCTTTTGCAGGGGAGTAGGCATTAGTGTGGGTTTCTCTGGTGGCTCAGTTGGTTAAGAATCCACCTGTAATGCAGGAGATCCAGATTTGATCTCTGTGTGGTGAAGATCCCCTGGAGAAGAAAATGGCAACCCACTCCAGTATTCTTGCTTGGGAAATCCCATGGACAGAGGAGCACAGTGGGCTACAGTCCATGGGGTCACAAAGAGTCAGACATGACTCAGTGACAAACACTTAGGCATTGGTCTGGAGAGGAGGGAAGCTCAAAGAGTTTTGTTTGCTTACACAAAAGTTATAGAATTGAGAAAAGTAATCACTGATTTATTCACAATAATAATAGTGTTTCTGAAATAGCTAAAAACTAAGAAAAAGTGTCACACTCATTTGAATCCTCTCAAGTTCACCAAGTAACCACATTTTATGAAATTTAAAAAGACTTTTGAAATCTTAAAAATTCACTTTTTGTTTAGAAATGTAATCTATATTTATTCTCTTTCAAAAACTCAATTATGAAAGTATATACAGCTTTTTATATATATGATATATATCATCATATATAGCTAATATATGACTTCTGAAATACTAAAAATGCTTATCACCAGATTATGGAAGAAAAGATTACCAATAACTTTTAAGATCACCCTTCAAATATTATCTCCACAAACTATCTGCTTTTGCATTTCCCCAGAAATAACCTCCAATCTGTATTTTGTATTCATCCACTTTTTCTTTAAGATTTTTTGGCTTATGACTCTCAAATATTTAGGGCCAACTGTAATCTCTTTTGTCTACAAGGTCATATTTGCAAATGCATATAATTCCATATATGTACATTTCACTCTCAGTAGCCTGCTCTCACCTCAGAAATAATTTGTCTAAAAACAGACTTACCACAGCCCCCCAAACCAATTTCCTTTCCAGAATGTTTGAGGTCTGCCAATGCCCACACCCTGTCCTAAAAGTCCAGGCCAAGTGGTCATGAGGTTCAACAAGGGATAAAGCATAAATAGATTGGCAGAAGTTCTTTCCCACTACAGAAAAACCCTTTGATCCACATATGGTCAATGGGTCACTAGTAGCATCTTGGAATCATAAAGGTCACATATAATTACAAAATTACAGATAGTCCCCATATTTTACCACTCACACAACTGAATAAAAACTTGGAAGCACTCAAGATGTCCTGCAATAGATGCATAGATAAATAAATTGTGGTACATCCAGACAATGGAATATTATTAAGTGCTAAAAAGAAATAAGCTATCAAACTGAAAATACATGGAAAGGAAACAAATGCATATTACTAAGTGAAAGAAACCAATCTGAAAAGGCCAGATACTGTATGTATCAAGAGCCTCTTGATGAAGGCGAAAGAGTAGAGTTAAAAAGCTGATTCAAAACTCAGCAATCAAAAAGCGAAGATCATGGCATGCGGTACCATCACTTCATGGCAAATAAATGGGGAAACAATGGAAATGGTGACAGACTTTATTTTCTTGGGCTCCAAAATCACTGCAGATGGTGACTGCAGCCATGAAATTAAATGATACTTGCTCCTTACAAGAAAATCTATGACCAACCTAGACAGCATATTAAAAAGCA
>SJYX01005824.1:53395-78234 GCA_006410675.1 Oreotragus oreotragus | reverse complement strand
GTGCTGCGATTCATGGGGTCGCAAAGAGTCGGACACGACTGAGTGACTGAACTGAACTGATGTGAAGAGCTGACTGATTTGCAAAGACCCTGATTCTGGGAAAGATTGAGGGCAGGAGGAGAAGGGGACGACAGAGGATGAGATGATTGGATAGCATCATCGACTCAATGGGCATGAGTTTGGGTAGGCTCCACGTGTTGGTGATGGACAGGGAGGCCTGGCGTGCTGCAGTTCATGGGGTCTGGTGTGCTGCAGTTCATGGGGTCACAAAGAGTTGGACATGACTGAGTGACTGAACTGAACTATGTATGAGAATATATGCCCCTATTAGAATGGAGACACAATGATGAGCAAGACACAGCAGCAACCTGAACTCATGTTATGTGCAAGATTATATATTGGAAAAACTGATTATCTTCTGGAAGAACCCAAATGAATGTTCTCTCCAGCCCAATAATATTATTTAGTTCTTACCACTGTCAGTTCACTTAGTGATTTTCTTAGACACACTAATATATGAGGTTATAATCCTTCATGCTACTGTATCCTTAAAAGCATATATATGTATGTATATATATAATAAGCATAATATATATGTAATATATTAAATTACATGTATATTAAATATATACATGTTACTTTCATATGTGTTATTATGATTTTCTTCTTTTTTCTTTCTCATATGGAGAATAAACTGAAAGTATTTTTCACTTAGTCGTGTCCAACTCTGCAACTCCCTGGACTCTAGCCTGCCAGGTTCTTCTGTCCATGGAATTCTCCAGTCAAGAATAGTGGAGTGGGTTACCATTCCCTTCTCCAGGGGATCTTCCTGACCCTGGGATTGAGCCCAGGTCTCCTGCATGGCAGGAAGATTCTTTACAGCCTGAGCCACCAGGGAAGCCCATGGAGAAGAAATGAAATAACAATGTTATCCCTGTTTAGCCCTGTATATTACCTCCCATCCTCTCCACATGTTTAATTATTTTCCCTCAAATGCTTTGAGATCATCAATCATCAGAATGGTTCCTGTTCTTCCCAGAGCTTTAAAGGACTTACTTAGAGGAGGCACTGGCTTCTTGCCAATGAACCACTGAAATGCCAGGGAAGGAGAATGAATGCTGCTCTGTTGCCTTCTCCTACATCTTTTTCTTAACTGTGTCCCTTTCTCAACCTTATTGTTCTCTGGCCTATCCTGGAATGCCCACTCCCCTCCCATATGATTAGAATTAATCTAGGCTACTCTTGCCAGACAACTTTAACAAATATGGCACCACTACCGATATGAAAAGTGCATGTTCCTTATGGAGAGTGTTTGCAGACCCCTTCATCTGGTCTTACCTGCTATCTAAGTTGCCCAGGTGTTTGTTGATTGTGTATTTTGATCAAAGTTCATCTATTTGAAGGTTAAGAATAAGACTTATTTCCAGCTGATGCTTCTACTCCATTAGCCTTCCTTCCAAATAACAATAGCAGATATATAAATTTGAAATCAAAGTCTTACATCTCATCTTGTGTGGCTACATTGTATTTTTCCTCTTTCCAACTTTCATTTACTAATCTGTTCGTCAGTCTTTCTCATCCATCCAGCTTTATGATGTTGGGCTTATATTTTCATCTTTTGTCCTAGTACTAGAATGACCCAATACTCACATCCCACTCTTACTTTATTTGCTCCCCTTTCTCTTCCCCCTACACTTCACCTCAGCTCCCCACCCATCCTGCCACTCCTTGGAGCTTGTTATCTCACATGACTGCTCTACTTCAAAAATTTAAGCATATTCTTTCTGATTCAACTTCCTTTTGTTGATATCATGTTTTAACTATTTTCACTATGTTATTCTTTTGGTTTCATGATACCCTCACTCTCCAACCTCCAACACCTTCACAGACCTCATTTGTTGTTGCACAGTCGCTAAACCACGTCCAACTCTTTGCGACCCCATGAACTGCAACATGTCAGGTTTCCCTGTCCTTCATTATCTCCTGGACTTTGCTCAAACTCATGTGCATTGAGTCAGTGATGCAGTAGAATTATCTCATCCTCTGTCATCCCCTTTTCCTCCTGTCTTCAGTCTTTCCCAGAATCAGGATCTTTTCCAATGAGCTGGGTCTTTTTATTGGGTGGCCAAAGTATTGGATGATCAATCCTTCCAATGAATATTGAGGGTTGATGTCCTTTAAGATTAACTGGCTTGATCTCCTTGAAGTCCAAAGGACTCTCAAGAGTCTTCTCCAACACCACAGTTTAAAAACATCAGTTCTTCAGCCCTTAGCCTTCTTTATTAGCCAGCTTATATTTTAAGATGCCTTACATCACTAAATGCTTTATGTATATCATAAATAGCATTGCTTCTATCTTTCTGTATTTTCTTTGCACTTTCTTGCAGCTCCCACACATAATTTAACATATTGTTTTGTGCTCCACTCAAGCATTCAATTGTTGCTAGGGAAATTCACACAGTAGGGCTACTGGATTATACTATCAAATGATGATAGTCATTATGACTGGGCTGTCAGCACTGTGGGAACTTGTAGATTGACTACATTAAGAATTCCAATTATTTGCCTTTCACTGTTTCCATGTCCCCTTGCCATGGATTTTAGAGCAACTCCCACTAAAGAGGAATGATATATTGATAGTTTCTCATTCTCTATCTAAATTTGGGTATATGACTGGGTTTTGCCAATGGGTTATTAGCATATGTGATACATGCAGAGGCTTGAGAACATTCTTGCACATTTCAACTTCTATCTTGGCCTTGGCACATGCCTTGAATAGACTGCTGGAGATACATGGAGAGAAGTCATTCATTCTATTGACTGAACCAAAGCCAGCCTAGATCAGTGACAGTCTCAAAATATGTGAGGAAGCTCAAGAACTACCAGGCTAATCCACAGACTCAAAAGATAAATAGAAGGGCACTGTTTTAAGGCACTCACCTTTGGGTTAGTTTGTCACATATCACTGCTGCAGCAGTAGATACTGACACTATTATCTACAATTCTCTGAATTATTTGCGTGGTAATTCCCAAAGAATGGGCTTCCATGTTAGTTCAGTTGGTAAAGAAATCACCTGCAATGCAGGAGGCCCCAGTTCCACTCCTGGGTCAGGAAGATCCACTAGAGAAAGGTTAGACTACCCACTCCAATATTCTTGGGCTTCCCTTGAGACTCACCTGGTAAAGAATCCAACTGCAGTGCATTTGATCCTTAGGTTGGGAAGATCCCCTGGAGCAGGGAAAGGCTTCCCACTCCAGTATTCTGGCCTAGAGAATTTCATGGTCGTATAGTCTATGGGATCACAAAGAGTTGGACACAACTGAGCAACTCTCACTTTACTTAACTTCACAAATAATTTTGTTACTTCACATTGACAAAAATGCTTTACAGATATAATGGAGGGCACGTAATGCTAAATCCCTTAACTTCCTTCTATGAAATTCACAAGCTGTCAGTATCCACATCATACTACTTTGTGTTTCTCTAATATCTATAGAGATCTGACTATTTTGCTGTCCATGGAACATATAGTTTATATACAAGCCCTTCCTTTATCATCTCTTCTATATATGTGTGCTCAGTCTTTCCTTTTCAACATGAAATAGTCAACTCATTTCTTCCTGGCCTTTACCGTTTCTCTCCATGTAAAAAAATTACCACAGGTCATCAGTGACCACCCCCCCCACCCCCCGTCAAATAAATTTGTTTTTTTTTAATTCTCAGCTTATTTTCCCTCTCAGAAGCACTCCATACCATAGGCCATTCTTTGATTATTAAAATATTGTCTTCTCTTTATTTCTATGGCACAGGCTATTTTGGTTTCCCCCTTATGTATCTGTTTACTTCTCTTCTATTTCTGCTTCAGATTTAGTCTCATTTATTCTTCCAAGAAACATTTTTCAAGGTTTGTTCCTAGTCCCTCTTATATTTATGTTAAGACAAAGAGATCCCATCCAAGCCAATGTCTTGATTTATCATCTCAGTAGATAGACTCACAAATTAAGTGTCTCTATCACAGATCTAACCTCTGAGCTTCAAGCTCATTTATCCAACTGTTTTCCTTTATATCTGCATTTGGATATCACTAATCCATAGTAAGTTTGGAAGCTTCAAAATAAAGTTCATTATGTGCCTTCTCCCCATTTGACTCTATAATGCTATCTATCTCAAGAAATGACAACTATTGGCCAAATGACAGTCATTATTTACAACCTATCAAATACAGCCAACTACAAGTCCTATGGATTTTACTTTTTAGCATCATTCAAAGATGGTCATTCTCTGCCTCTCAAGGGCCATCATCTTATTCCAAGTTACTATCTTCTCTTCTATTCACCACCTCATTGTAGCCTTATTGCCACCAAAGTTGAGTTAGAATGTACCACAATCATCCTCTATCATGCATACAAACAATCATGTTTAAAACACATTTAATTTTTCATTTCATTTGGAATAAGAATGAAAGTTCTTAAGATGACTTGAAATGTATGGTCTGGTCTCCCTTTTCTTTCAGTCTTGTTTCACACATGTACCCCTACTCTCTGCCTTCTACCACTCTGACTTTTTCTCTTCAGATTCTGGGACCTTCCATCCACCCTCCTGCCATAAGTGACACCCTTGGATGATACGCAGCTACTAGTTCTCCAGATACTTGCTATTTCTTAGGTCAGGAGCATCGCCTCTCATGCACTGTAGGACCTCCCAGATGTTGAAGATCCATTTATCTGGATTTTCTATGCCACCTGCTGCTGAAACATTTTTCCAATCATATTTATTTTGTCTTGTCTTTTTAGTTTCTACAAATCATCCAGTCTGAATTTGCAACCAAAAGTGCCCTAATTTTTACATGTAGAATAGCTTAATGTCACTGCATTCCTATCTATAAACCCCTGGATGATTCCTACACAAATAAGGATATAAGAATCTCAAAGAATCCATCACACAATCCTTTCCCTCACTCTAGTCTGCATGTCAGGGACTGTATCTGGTTTGTTTAGTAATGCAATCCTAACTCTGAGGGCAGTGTCTGGCAGATAAATATTAATTCATTGATATTGGGAAGGGAAGAAAGGAAAGATTGAAGGGAAGAAAGGAAAAAAGTTAGAGAGGGAAGGAGGAAAGAGGGAAAAAGTTAGGAAACCACCTAGAATAAATATGATATTGTTGGTTTCAGGCTTTCAAATTCAGTTACCAATAAACAGGAGTTGATCCTTTACTTTTGTGTTATAACTATCAAAGCAATCTTTCCATAAAGAGTGAAATTTGCTAAAAGTGGACCAAACGTGTAATATTGTGGTGTCTAGTCTTTCTTTTAAGAAAAACATAGATGTATGTTTTCCATGTAGCACTGGAAAGACAGAGTCTAAAATGGCGTCATAAATCTCCAGAAAATGAGGGTGAGTACAGCCTTCAAAGACTCTCCTGGGTTGTGCAACGTGCCTCTACAAGCTCTTCATCCAGCCCTGCAACCACTTTGGAATGTAGCAGCTCTCATTTTCCCTTTCATGCATTGGAGAAGGAAATGGCAACCCACTCCAGTATTCTTGCCTGGAGAATCCCAGGGATGGGGTAGCCTGGTGGGCTGCCGTTTATGGGGTCACACAGAGTCGGACACGACTGAAGTGACTTAGCAGCAGCAGCAGCAGCTCTCATGGAAATAGTTGAGTACCTACAAGCTGAGACTGTTACCTTTGACCTCCCAATTTCCCTCTCTTTAGGTCACTTATGTCACCTTTACATTCTGACATGTATTATACACATGTGTTTGTCTCATGGCCTGTTTCTACATGTGTCTAGAGTATTGCCACAGTTGTGTTTCTGGTTTTAATTCACTATTAACATTCTGAGACGTAGAGTCTGGAAACTCAGGCAAGTTACTTTTGCATTTCTTTTGTTATGAGATTTTCTTTTCTTTTTTTGGTTCCCTGCAGAGTACTGATTTCCAATTAATGCTTCTTGCATATTCCATTCAACAATTTAACAGACAAATACTGTGGTGGCAGGAAGCAAAAAGAATCTTGTTTACTTCATCTAAAAGCTAAGGCAGAGTCTTGATAAGAAAAGTCTATAAAGAAAGGGGTTAATAAAAATGGTTAAGAATCAGAGGATATCACTGTAGATGAGATACAGTCTGTCCCAGGATCGGTCAACCAGATTCACAAACCAAAAAGATAGCATGTCCATTTTTACACATTCCCCTTTTTATCCCCTGCCTTATAATATGAATATATATTTTGAAGTTATATATATATATATATACACATATATGTATGTATTTACATACATGTTTCCATGGTGGCTCAGTGGTAAAGAATCCTTCTGCCAGTATAAGAGCCATGGGTTTGATTCCTGGGTTGGGAAGATTCCATGGAGAAGGGAATGGCTACACATTCCAGTATTCTTGCCTGGGAAAACCCATAGACAGGGGAGCCTGACAGACTACAAATAGGGGTCACAAAGACTCGGACATGACTTAGTGACTAAACAACAACACATATATACATATGTATATATATATATATATAAAGTAAAATTATATATATTCATATGCATATGTATATTATATGCAATTTGATGGATATGATTCTTTCTCTATCTTGTGAAAGCTCTCCTATACCACTTTTTATCTGAGAATCTATGTGATCTTCACCCAGAACAGGTTACAGTAAGTCCCTTACAAATTAACCTTCAAATAGCAAACTTTTAAAACTGTGAATATGCATTGAAAACCTAATGAAATTGGAGGCCCAGAGAAAAGACAAAGAGAGACAGGAGGAAGAAGAAGTAACTGAAGACCTTAAGAGATTCACGATGCAGGAAACGGCAAGGGGATTGTCTTTATCTGATGAGGCACTGTTAGTTTTTGAGGCACAGGAACCAAACGTAGAACTGTACATAAAGTCTACAGCAGCTATTCAGAATGCAATTCAGTGCTACTGTGTCATTCATGATCAGGAGGAAAAAAAAAAAAAGAGAGAGAGAGAGAGCCACTACCCAGGCTCAAACAAAACCTTGGGTGCACCAGGACCCAGGGAAAGGAGAAGTGACCTCCACAAGAGACTATGCCAGACCTGCCTTTGAGTGTTTGAGTCTCCTGCGGAGGCATGGGTCAGCAGTGGCCTGCCTGCCACAAGGACAAAGTCGCTAACTGTAGCATTCCTCTGAGAAGCATGGCATGTGGCATAAGTGCTCTTGGAGGAGGTCACATTAGCCCACTATAGAGCCATCAAGCAGGTAAACCACAAACTGGAGAACAATTATAACAAGTTCTCACACTGTTGTGAAAGTTCCAGGGCCCACAACAGATTTCCCAACCCGGGGGTCAGGCAAAGGGACTGAGCGCCCCTGGGGAATTTGACTTTGAAGGCCAGTGGGATTTGATTACAGATTTCCACAGGACTGGGGAAACAGGGACTCTTGCAGAGCACAAACAAAACATTGTGCATACCAGGTCCCAGGAGAAAGGAGCATGGCTCCACAAGAGACTGAGCCAGACTGATCTATGAGTGCCCAAGAGTTTCCAGGGAGGTGTAGATCAACAGTGACCTGCCATGGAGTCAGGGGAACTGACTACAACAGTCCTGAGAGGCACAGATTGCTGGCATAAGTCCTTTTAAAGGAGATGTTGCATTATCCCTACCATAGTTTGGCCTCGGGCCAACCCCAGGTCAGGAACACAGCCCCACCCATCAGTAGAAAATTGGATTAAAGATTTACTGAGCTTGGCATTGCCCACCAGAACAAGAAGGAAATGGCAACCTACTCCCGTATTCTTGCCTGGAAAATCCCATGGATGGAGGAGCCTGGTAGGCTACAGTTCGTGGGGTTGCAAAGAGTCGGACACGACTGAGCAAATTCACTCACTCACCAGAACAAGACCCAGTTTTGCCTGCAGCCAGTCCCTGCCATTAAGAAGCTTCCACAAGTCTCATCCTCATCCATCAGAGGGCAAACAGAATGAAAACCTCAATCACAGAAAACTAGTCAAACTGTTCGCATGGATTACAGCCTTGTCTATCTCAATGAAACTATGAGCCATGCCATGTAGGGCCACCCAAGACAGATTGGTCATGGTGGAGAGTTCTGACAAAATGTGGTCCAGTGGAGAAGGGAATGGCAAACCACTTCAGCATTGTTTCCTTGAGAACCCTATGAACAAAAGGCAAAAATATATGACACTGAAAAATAAACTCCTTAGGTCAGTAGGTGCCCAATATGCTACCAGAGAAATAGCTCCAGAAGGAATAGAGAGGCTGAGCCAAAGCAGAAACAACATTCAGCTGTGGAAGTGTCTGCTGGTGAAGGTAAATTCCTATTTTGCAGACAATATTGTATAGGAAGCTGGAAATTAGATACATGAATCAAAGTAAATTGAAAGTGGTCAAATAGGAGAAGGCAAGAGTGAACATCAACATTTTAGCAATCAGTGAACTAAAATGAACTGGAATGGGAGAATTTAATTTGGATAACCATTATATCTACTACTGTGGGCAAGAATCCCCTAGAAGAAATGGAGTAGTCCTCAAAGTCAATAAGAGAGTCTGAAATGCAGTACTTGTGTGTAGTCTCAAAAATGACAGAATTATTTCTGTTCATTTCCAAGGCAAACCATTCAAAATCACAGTAATCCAAGTCTATGCCCCAACCACTAATGCCAAAGAAACTGAAGTTGAACAGTTCTATGAAGACCTATAAGATCTTTCAGAACTAACACAAAAAAGGATGTCCTTTTCATCATAAGAGACTCGAATGCAAAAGTATGAAATCAAGAGATGCCTGGAGTAACAGGCAAGTTTCACTTTGGAGTACAAAACGAAGCAGGGCAAAAGCTAGCAGAGTTTTGTGAAGAGAATGCACTGGTCATAGTAAACACTTTCTTCCAACAATACAAGAAATGACTCTACACATGGACATCACCAGATGGTAAATACTGAAATCAGACTGATTACATTCTTTGTAGCTGAAGGTAGAGAAGCTCTATACAGTCAGCAAAAACAAGTCCAGGAGCTGACTGTGACTCAGATCATGAACTTCTTATTGCATAATTCAGACTTAAATTGAAGAAAGTAGGGAAAATTGCTAGACCATTAAGATATGACTTAAATCAAATCCCTTATGATTATACAGTGGAAGTGACAAATAGGCTTAATGGATTAGATTTGATAGAGTGCTGAAGAACTGTGGATAGAAGTATGTAACATTGTACAGGAAGCAGCAATCAAAACCATCCCCCAAGAAAAAGAAATTCAAAGAGGCAAAATGGTTGTTTGAGGAGGTCTTAAATAGTTGAGAAAAGAAGAGAAGTGGTACCTAGGCTAATTTTGTTGGACTTACAAACAAATTGGACCCACTAATGTCCTCTCAGAATGGAACTCATTCATATGTAGAGGTCTTACTGCATTTAGACAAAGTTGCAATGGTATGTCAGTCATCCCTTCCACTCTGTTGATTGAGATGGGTCTTGACTTTAGTTCAAGAGGCTTGGTATCTAACTCCCAATTCTATTACCAGGTGGCTGCAAAGGCCTGTGCAGAGAATATTATATAACACCCCTACGCCTTTGTCTTCTAATCTAGTAAAATGAACTCACAGTAAAGAACAGGCTCCCAAAGCTTTTATGATGATTAATGCCTCAGATGCCCAGATAATAGCAGGTTCTTATAGCTGTTGGATTCTTTCCCATCTTTCTTGTGGAACATAAGACTTATAGCATCTAATAAAGTAGTATAATTTTTACTCTGATTCAGGAAGAGCTGCTATCTGAACAGAGAAATTTGACCTTCTAGAATATATATTATCTAGATCCTTTTTCCATTGGAAAACTCTGATCCTCAAATTAACTCTTCTACTTAGTTTTAAATGTTACTTGTTTGTACTCTATTTAGCAAAATGATTGGGAGATTATTTTACCTGGGGGTAGAATAAAAAAGCATTACGTAAATAAAAGTGTACAAAACTGTATCTTAACTGTTGATATCTTAGTGTACATGTGCACAGCCCTATGAAAGAAACTATGAGTAAGGTTAACACACATTCTTACCTTACAGAATCTTTATTCTTTCATTAACACTTACCATGCTTGAAGCAATTGAATTAGAATTCAGCAATACACTGGTGACTAAAGCACAATAAAACTATCTCTGTCATGAACTTGACCTAAAAAAGAGATAGATATAAATTAAGAAATTATACTAATAAATATATAATTATGAAGACATGTCACTGCTGTGTGTGCTATGGTTGGAATCACTGGAAGTATGCATAGTGAGAAAATTCAATATTTTTTTGCTGAATGAACAAATGAATGCTGGTTTACTGCAGCTGAAACAAGTATTTAAAGAGATATGAATCTTGATCTAGAAAATGGGAGCAAAGGAACTCATCTCATACTGAGATCTGAAAGATGATTAGAAAATAACCAAGAGAATGCTTCTGGAAATGGATGTTCTACAAAGGGAATATATTAGTCAGAGCTCTCCAGAAAAACAGCACACACACGCATACATGCACACATACACACACACACACACATATCATGGGGAGGGAGAAGGAGATATTTTAAAGAATTTGTTCATGTGATCATGGATTCTGGTAAGACTGAAATATATAAGGCAAGCAAGCAGGCTGGCTATTCAGGTAAGAATAGCAGAATTTCATCATTGTAGAATGAAACTGATAAATTGAAAACTAAAGCACGTATTCTATGTTAAAGATTTGAGGCAGAATTTCTTTTTTATTTATTTATTATTTATTTTTTTAATTTTACTTTACAATACTGTATTGGTTTTGCCATACATCAACATGAATCTGCCACGGGTGTACACATTTCCCAATCCTGAACCACCCCCCTCCCGCCTCCCTTCCCATACCATCTCTCTGGGTCATCCCAGTGCACCAGCCCCAAGCATCCTGTATCTTGCATTGAACCTAGGCTGGCGATTCGTTTCTTAGATGATATTATACCTGTCTCAATGCCATTCTCCCAAATCATCCCACCCTCTCCTANCAGGAACCAAACGTAGAACTGTACATAAAGTCTACAGCAGCTATTCAGAATGCAATTCAGTGCTACTGTGTCATTCATGATCAGGAGGAAAAAAAAAAAAAGAGAGAGAGAGAGCCACTACCCAGGCTCAAACAAAACCTTGGGTGCACCAGGACCCAGGGAAAGGAGAAGTGACCTCCACAAGAGACTATGCCAGACCTGCCTTTGAGTGTTTGAGTCTCCTGCGGAGGCATGGGTCAGCAGTGGCCTGCCTGCCACAAGGACAAAGTCGCTAACTGTAGCATTCCTCTGAGAAGCATGGCATGTGGCATAAGTGCTCTTGGAGGAGGTCACATTAGCCCACTATAGAGCCATCAAGCAGGTAAACCACAAACTGGAGAACAATTATAACAAGTTCTCACACTGTTGTGAAAGTTCCAGGGCCCACAACAGATTTCCCAACCCGGGGGTCAGGCAAAGGGACTGAGCGCCCCTGGGGAATTTGACTTTGAAGGCCAGTGGGATTTGATTACAGATTTCCACAGGACTGGGGAAACAGGGACTCTTGCAGAGCACAAACAAAACATTGTGCATACCAGGTCCCAGGAGAAAGGAGCATGGCTCCACAAGAGACTGAGCCAGACTGATCTATGAGTGCCCAAGAGTTTCCAGGGAGGTGTAGATCAACAGTGACCTGCCATGGAGTCAGGGGAACTGACTACAACAGTCCTGAGAGGCACAGATTGCTGGCATAAGTCCTTTTAAAGGAGATGTTGCATTATCCCTACCATAGTTTGGCCTCGGGCCAACCCCAGGTCAGGAACACAGCCCCACCCATCAGTAGAAAATTGGATTAAAGATTTACTGAGCTTGGCATTGCCCACCAGAACAAGAAGGAAATGGCAACCTACTCCCGTATTCTTGCCTGGAAAATCCCATGGATGGAGGAGCCTGGTAGGCTACAGTTCGTGGGGTTGCAAAGAGTCGGACACGACTGAGCAAATTCACTCACTCACCAGAACAAGACCCAGTTTTGCCTGCAGCCAGTCCCTGCCATTAAGAAGCTTCCACAAGTCTCATCCTCATCCATCAGAGGGCAAACAGAATGAAAACCTCAATCACAGAAAACTAGTCAAACTGTTCGCATGGATTACAGCCTTGTCTATCTCAATGAAACTATGAGCCATGCCATGTAGGGCCACCCAAGACAGATTGGTCATGGTGGAGAGTTCTGACAAAATGTGGTCCAGTGGAGAAGGGAATGGCAAACCACTTCAGCATTGTTTCCTTGAGAACCCTTTGAACAAAAGGCAAAAATATATGACACTGAAAAATAAACTCCTTAGGTCAGTAGGTGCCCAATATGCTACCAGAGAAATAGCTCCAGAAGGAATAGAGAGGCTGAGCCAAAGCAGAAACAACATTCAGCTGTGGAAGTGTCTGCTGGTGAAGGTAAATTCCTATTTTGCAGACAATATTGTATAGGAAGCTGGAAATTAGATACATGAATCAAAGTAAATTGAAAGTGGTCAAATAGGAGAAGGCAAGAGTGAACATCAACATTTTAGCAATCAGTGAACTAAAATGAACTGGAATGGGAGAATTTAATTTGGATAACCATTATATCTACTACTGTGGGCAAGAATCCCCTAGAAGAAATGGAGTAGTCCTCAAAGTCAATAAGAGAGTCTGAAATGCAGTACTTGTGTGTAGTCTCAAAAATGACAGAATTATTTCTGTTCATTTCCAAGGCAAACCATTCAAAATCACAGTAATCCAAGTCTATGCCCCAACCACTAATGCCAAAGAAACTGAAGTTGAACAGTTCTATGAAGACCTATAAGATCTTTCAGAACTAACACAAAAAAGGATGTCCTTTTCATCATAAGAGACTCGAATGCAAAAGTATGAAATCAAGAGATGCCTGGAGTAACAGGCAAGTTTCACTTTGGAGTACAAAACGAAGCAGGGCAAAAGCTAGCAGAGTTTTGTGAAGAGAATGCACTGGTCATAGTAAACACTTTCTTCCAACAATACAAGAGATGACTCTACACATGGACATCACCAGATGGTAAATACTGAAATCAGACTGATTACATTCTTTGTAGCTGAAGGTAGAGAAGCTCTATACAGTCAGCAAAAACAAGTCCAGGAGCTGACTGTGACTCAGATCATGAACTTCTTATTGCATAATTCAGACTTAAATTGAAGAAAGTAGGGAAAATTGCTAGACCATTAAGATATGACTTAAATCAAATCCCTTATGATTATACAGTGGAAGTGACAAATAGGCTTAATGGATTAGATTTGATAGAGTGCTGAAGAACTGTGGATAGAAGTATGTAACATTGTACAGGAAGCAGCAATCAAAACCATCCCCCAAGAAAAAGAAATTCAAAGAGGCAAAATGGTTGTTTGAGGAGGTCTTAAATAGTTGAGAAAAGAAGAGAAGTGGTACCTAGGCTAATTTTGTTGGACTTACAAACAAATTGGACCCACTAATGTCCTCTCAGAATGGAACTCATTCATATGTAGAGGTCTTACTGCATTTAGACAAAGTTGCAATGGTATGTCAGTCATCCCTTCCACTCTGTTGATTGAGATGGGTCTTGACTTTAGTTCAAGAGGCTTGGTATCTAACTCCCAATTCTATTACCAGGTGGCTGCAAAGGCCTGTGCAGAGAATATTATATAACACCCCTACGCCTTTGTCTTCTAATCTAGTAGAATGAACTCACAGTAAAGAACAGGCTCCCAAAGCTTTTATGATGATTAATGCCTCAGATGCCCAGATAATAGCAGGTTCTTATAGCTGTTGGATTCTTTCCCATCTTTCTTGTGGAACATAAGACTTATAGCATCTAATAAAGTAGTATAATTTTTACTCTGATTCAGGAAGAGCTGCTATCTGAACAGAGAAATTTGACCTTCTAGAATACATCTTATCTAGATCCTTTTTCCATTGGAAAACTCTGATCCTCAAATTAACTCTTCTACTTAGTTTTAAATGTTACTTGTTTGTACTCTATTTAGCAAAATGATTGGGAGATTATTTTACCTGGGGGTAGAATAAAAAAGCATTACGTAAATAAAAGTGTACAAAACTGTATCTTAACTGTTGATATCTTAGTGTACATGTGCACAGCCCTATGAAAGAAACTATGAGTAAGGTTAACACACATTCTTACCTTACAGAATCTTTATTCTTTCATTAACACTTACCATGCTTGAAGCAATTGAATTAGAATTCAGCAATACACTGGTGACTAAAGCACAATAAAACTATCTCTGTCATGAACTTGACCTAAAAAAGAGATAGATATAAATTAAGAAATTATACTAATAAATATATAATTATGAAGACATGTCACTGCTGTGTGTGCTATGGTTGGAATCACTGGAAGTATGCATAGTGAGAAAATTCAATATTTTTTTGCTGAATGAACAAATGAATGCTGGTTTACTGCAGCTGAAACAAGTATTTAAAGAGATATGAATCTTGATCTAGAAAATGGGAGCAAAGGAACTCATCTCATACTGAGATCTGAAAGATGATTAGAAAATAACCAAGAGAATGCTTCTGGAAATGGATGTTCTACAAAGGGAATATATTAGTCAGAGCTCTCCAGAAAAACAGCACACACACGCATACATGCACACATACACACACACACACACATATCATGGGGAGGGAGAAGGAGATATTTTAAAGAATTTGTTCATGTGATCATGGATTCTGGTAAGACTGAAATATATAAGGCAAGCAAGCAGGCTGGCTATTCAGGTAAGAATAGCAGAATTTCATCATTGTAGAATGAAACTGATAAATTGAAAACTAAAGCACGTATTCTATGTTAAAGATTTGAGGCAGAATTTCTTTTTTATTTATTTATTATTTATTTTTTTAATTTTACTTTACAATACTGTATTGGTTTTGCCATACATCAACATGAATCTGCCACGGGTGTACACATTTCCCAATCCTGAACCACCCCCCTCCTGCCTCCCTTCCCATACCATCTCTCTGGGTCATCCCAGTGCACCAGCCCCAAGCATCCTGTATCTTGCATTGAACCTAGGCTGGCGATTCGTTTCTTAGATGATATTATACATGTTTCAATGCCATTCTCCCAAATCATCCCACCCTCTCCTACAGGCCAATATCACTGATGAACAGAGATGCAAAAATCCTTAACAAAATTCTAGCAATCAGAATCCAACAAAACATTAAAAAGATCATACACCATGACCAAGTGGGCTTTACCCCAGGGATGCAAGGATTCTTCAATATCTGCAAATCAATTAATTCACCACATTAACAAATTGAAAAATAAAAGCCATATGATTATTTCAGTAGATGCAGAGAAAGCCTTTGACAAAATCAACATCCATTTATGATAAAAACTCTCCAGAAAACAGGAATAGAAGGAACATACCTCAATATAATAAAAGTTATATATGACACACCCACAGCAAACGTTATCCTCAATGGTGAAAAATTGGAAGCATTTCCCCTGAAGTCAGGAAAAAGACAAGGGTGCCCACTTTCACCGCTGTTATTCAACATAGTTCTGGAGGCAGGATTTCTTATTCTTTGGGCTTTAGGTCTTTGTCTTTGTGCTTTTAGGTCTTTGACTGATCAAATGAGGTCCACCCACATTATGGAGATCTTATCTTCTTTCCTTAATGTCTACTAGTTAAATGCTAATTACATCTTCACAACAACGTATAGACTAAGTTTAGCCAAATAACTGGACATCAGAGCCTAGCTATGGTGACACATAAAATTAACCATTACATGATGCAATATAAACAAAGTCAATAGAAAGTTAGGCATTGGAGGATCAGAATATATCTAGACGTTAGAAAGTGAAAAGAAGCATAAAGCTGGAAAGATAGTGAGGCAGAAGCAGGAGCTGCCTTGTCCAATAAGATAGACACTGCTGCTGCTGCTGCTGCTGCTGCTGCTGCTGCTAAGTCGCTTCAGTCGTGTCCGACTCTGTGCGACCCCATAGATGGCAGCCCACTAGGCTCCTCTGTCCCTGGGATTCTCCAGGCAAGAATACTGGAGTGGGTTTCCACTTCCTTCTCCAGTGCATGAAAGAGAAAAGTGAAAGTGAAGTCACTCAGTCATGCCCGACTCTTAGAGACCCCATGGACTGCAGTGAGCTGTTTAGTTTACATTTGCATTCATTAAAATGAAATGAAGTGAAACTTTTCATTCCTCAGTGCCACTAACCATAGTTTAACTTCTCAACAGCTATAGAGCTATTGCCTACTTTATAGGACACCACAGATATAAAATATTTTCATCTATACAGAAAGCTTTATTAAACAGTAGTGGGCAGACTGTATGGAATTTTGGACTCTGGGAAGTTTTGAGTCTTCATCCTACATGTATTGGAAAACCACTGAAACATTCTCACAAGGAGGTGACATGAATAGTTCTGAGTATTCAATGGTAAATATAGATCAGACATTGTCAGTGTTCATAAAACTTGTACTCTACTAAGGAATTGATTGAGTTCCCAAACAATCACAAATTTTCCAATTCTCCAATTCCATCTGGTGTCCAGCAGTTCGATTATGATCCTACCTACAATCAAGGCAGAGCCCGCGAGTTAAGGGCTTAGGCTCACAAGACTATCCTCACTTCTAATGCCAGGCTACATGCACTTCTATCCAGATGTCTACAAATTGAGGAGTTCTCTTAAACTCTCCCCTTTACCATTCAGGAACTCACTAGAACCCTTCAAAGAACTCAGGAAAGTGTTATCCTTACTTGCTGGTGCTGTTTAGTCTTTAAGGCATTTCCAATTCTTTTGTGACCCCATGGACTATAGCCCACCAGACTCCTCTGTCCATGGGATTTCCCAGGCAAGAATATTGGAGTGGGGTGCTATTTTCTTCTCCAGGAGATCTTTCCAACTCGGGATTGAACCCACATCTCCTGCACTGGCAGGTGTCTTCTTTACCACTGATTCATTAAGGAAGCCCTTATCCTTAACATTACAGTTTGATTGTAAAGGATACTGTATCCTTTCAGTTCAGTTCAGTTCAGTTCAGTTGCTCAGTTGTGTCCAACTCTTTGCAACCCCATGAATCACAGCACGCCAGGCCTCCCTGTCCATCACCAACTCCCGGAGTTCACCCAAACTCATGTGCATTGAGTCAGTGATGCCATCCAGACGTCTCATGCTCTGTAGTCCCCTTCTCCTCCTGCCCCCAATCCCTCCCAGCATCAGGGTCTTTTCAAATGAGTCAGCTCTTTGCATGAGGTGGCCAAAGTATTGGAGTTTCAGCCTCAGCATCAGTCCTTCCAATGAACACCCAGGACTGGTCTACTTTAGGATGGACTGGTTGGATCTCCTTGTAGTCCAGGGGATTCTCAGGAGTCTTCTCCAACACCACAGTTCAAAAGCTCAGCTTTCTTGACAGTCCAACTCTCATATCCATATATGACCATTGGAAAAATCACAGCCTTGACTAGACAGACCTTTGTTGGCAAAGTAATATCTCTACTTTTTAATATGTTATCTAGGTTGGTCATAACTTTCCTTTAGTAAGAACCAAATGGAAGAGATGCACAGAGCAAGTTGATGGATATGGAGGAGGCCAGAGTTTCCATGCCTTCTCTGGACACAAAGAAGCACATCAACATGTTTACTGTCCCAGAAGCTTCCCAAATCTCTTGATTCAAGAATTTTTATTGAAATGTCATTACTTCAGTGCAATTGATTAAATCATCAGTCACTGGTGATTGCACTCCATCTCAGTCCCCTCCTCCCCACAGATCTGAAAGTGGGCTGGAAAGTTCCAATCCTCACTTGGTCTTCCTTGGTCTTTCTGGTAAGAAACCCTCTACCCTGAAGTTATCTAGGAGTTATGCTTTGACTCACCTCATTAACATAAACTTAGGTGCGGTTGAATGACACTCATTATGAATAACAAAAGACACTTCTATCACTCAGAAAATTGCAGGAAGTTTCAGGAGTTTGTTCCAGGAACTGGGAACAAAGGCCAAATATATACGTTTCACTCCAAGACAGGTACACAAGTTTGTAGTCATGGAATCAATTATAAAGAATTTGTTCTCTCTGAAGCCATCTCTAATCAACTTTAATACACACACAGCTGCACTTCCCAGGTGGCTCTAATGGTAACCTGCTGGGCAATGTAGGAAACTTGAATTCGATCCTTGGGTCAGAAAGATCACCTGGAGGAGGGCATCACCAGAGAGGAGCCTGGCAGGTTACAGTCCTAGGGGTGGCAAAGAGTTGGACATGACTGAAGTGGCTTATCAAGCACCACTCTCACACACAGTGCTATCAGCTGTGTCCACTCTACTACCCCCATTCAGAGCTTGCCCCAGTCTTATGTAGCTTCCGGTGTCAAGACTGTCTGTCCAGTGCTTATGTCAGGTTCAGTAAGAAGCCAAAGACTAGTATGATTCGGTAAATTTGATGAGAGACAGGAGGCTTTAGAGATCCAATGAAAGATGTGAGTCATTCAGTGACAAACAGTAGTAGAAATCCACCATTACCCAGGGATCTGGAAGACAAAGATGGGAAGTACCATCACTATAAATTGGGGAGTGCTCGAGTGGTAGAAGAGGGAGGGGCTCCAGATTTGTAGCTGCAATCCTAAAGGGACATCATCCAGACAGGACTCTAGGTGCCAGAAAAGAGAGGGAAAGGGAATAGAAAAGAAAATAGTTCATACTCTTTATTCTCCAGCCATCCAGTCTCCTAGCTGCTCCTCATGTGCTTAGGTGAGCCAGGGAGGTATAGTCATTAACTCAATAATGTTATGATACACAACAGGAAAGAGAAAAACAAAAACAACCATTTATGGAAGAAAATAGGAAAATAACATTACAGTTTCTCAGTTTCTGCTCAAGTTCATACCTTTTCAATGACTTTCATGACCACAGCATGCTGGCCCAATTAAAATTCAGTCAGTTCAGTTCAGCTCAGTCATTCACCTGTATCTGACTCTTTGCAACCCCATGGAGTGCAGCACGCCAGGCTTCCCTATTCATCACCAAATCATGGAGTTTACTCAAACTCACATCCATTGAGTCAGTGATGCCATCCAACCATCTCATCTTCTGTCATCCCCTTCTCCTCCTGCCTTCAGTCTTTTTCAATGAGTCAGTTCTTCACATCAGGTGGACAAAGTATTGGAGTTTCAGCTTCAGCATCAGTCCTTCCAATGAATATTCAGGACTGATTAACTTTAAGATGGACTGTTGGATCTCCTTGCAGTCCAAGAGACTATCAAGATTCTTCTCCAACACCACAGTTCAAAAAAAAAAATTCTTTGTTGCTCAGATTTCTTTATAGTCCAACTCTCACATCCATACATGACAATGGAAAAACCACAGCTTTGACTAGACAGATCTTTGTTGGTAAAGTAATGTCTCTGTGTTTTTATATGCTGTTTAGGTTGGTCATAACTTTTCTTCCAAGGAGCAAGGGTCTCTTAATTTTGTGGCTGCATTCACCATCTGCAGTGACTTTGGAGCCCTAAAAAATAAAGTCTGCCACTGTTTCCCCATCTATTTGCCACGAAGTGATGGGACCAGATGCCATGAACTTAGTTTTCTGAATGCTGAGTTTTTAGAGAAAAAGTTTTAAGAAAAATTTTTCACTCTTCTCTTTCACTTTCATCAAGAGGCTCTTTAGTTCTTTGCTTTCTGCCATAAGGGTGGTGTCATCTGCATATCTGAGGTTAATGAAATTTCTCCCAGGAAACTTGATTCCAACTTGTACTTCCTCCAATCCAGTGTTTCTCATGATTTACTCTGCATATAAGTTAAATAAGCAGGGTGACAATATACAGCCTTGATGTACTCCTTTCCCAATTTAGAACCAGTCTGTTGTTACATATCAACTCTTCGCATGAGGTGGCCAAAGTACTGGAGTTTCAGCTTTAGCATCATTCCTTCCTAAGAGATCCCAGGGCTGATCTCCTTCCGAATAGACTGGTTAGATCTCCTTGCAGTCCAAGGAGCTCTCAAGAGTCTTCTCCAACACCACAGTTCAAAAGCATCAATTCTTCAGCGCTCAGCTTTCTTCACAGCCCAACTCTCACATCCATACATGACCACAGGAAAAACCATAGCCTTGACTAGATGGACCTTTATTGGCAAAGTAATGTCTCTGCTTTTGAATATGCTATCTAGGTTGGTCATAACTTTCCTTCCAAGGAGTAAGCGTCTTTTAATTTCATGGCTGCAGTCACCATCTGCAGTGATTTTGGATCCCCCCAAAATAAAGTCTGACACTGTTTCCACTGTTTCCCCATCTATTTCCCATGAAGTGATGGGACCAGATGCCATGATCTTAGTTTTCTGAATGTTGAGCTTTCCTAGGGGCTACCAATCTGTGATCTCTGCTTAGCTGTGGGAATAATGCCCCTGACAAACTGAGACCAGAATGCCCTCTAGAGCCACGGGGGATTCTAACACCCTCCTGGAGCAGAATCAAAGGAGTTAGGCCTAAAGGAGTTAATCCAAAATGATTGCCTGAAGTCCCACCTCACCTTCAAGCCGTGCTCAAGGCCCAACTCCTCCATGAAATCACCCCCTTTCTCCCTCTGCGATGGAACCTTACCTTCTGCCAGCTCTGCACTGTAGCTCTGTTACAGCAGCTCCAGTGTTGAGTGTTGCAATGATCTAGGTTTGTGTCAGCTTCGGCTCCCAGAACTCATAGCCCAGTCTTACTATGTAAACCTCTCTCTCTCTCTGTCAAGTTTAAAGGAAGGAATTTCTGAGTGTTTGAATTGCATATAGAAATTATTTTAAAATCCTAGAGCTGTATCCAAACAAAAGAGTACCTCCCACCTTACATATTCTCTCAGTGTTTCCCAAACTGGTGTCCCTCAGAACCTTCGTCCCAGGAGATGCTCCCTGAAAAGTGCTCTGTGGTCAAACGCTACTCTGTATCCTGATCGAGTCACAAGGCACACTGGTATTGTAAAGGCTGTGAGAAGATCAGGAAAAATTAAAGAAAAGTTTACTTTTGTTTATGGAGGGTTCTCCTCACCTATTTAGCCATGGGATTCTTTTGATGGGACCATTTAAGGACTTGCTCCTTGGAATGTAACCTTTGCAGAGACAGTCAGGACAGACTCTGGCCCCAAGCTGCCTACAGGCAACCCTTAGCATTCATTGTCCTTGGGTAAGTTACTTGACGCGAACAGGTTACTTGACTTAAGCTGTCTCATTTGTAAACTGGGCATAATAGTAGGACATCTTCTCTTATAGGGCTATTGTAAAAGCTAAATGAGTTAATGTGCATATAAACTACGTGTGTGTGCGTGCTAAATTGCTTCAATCGTGTCTGACTCTATGATTCCATGGACTGCAACCCGCCAGGCTCCTCTGTCCTTGGGATTCTCTAGGCAAAAATACTGGCGTGGCTGCCATGCCCTCCTCCAGGGGATCTTCCAGACCAAGGGATCAAACCCCCATCTCTTACATCTCCTGTATTGGCAGACTGGTGCTTTATNATTTTTATTCTTTAATAGGAGGAAAATTGCTTTACAATGCTTGATGGTTTCTGCAATATTCCTCCTATTAAAGAATAAAAAAATCAAGACCTATGATAATCAAATTTTTTATCATGAAATTAGAAGATGCTTGCACCTTGGAAGAAATGCTATGACAAACACAGACAGTGTATTAAAAAACAGAGACATCATTTTACCAACAAAGTTCCATATAGTCAAAGCTATGGTTTTTCTAGTAGTAATGTACAGATGTGAGATTTGGACCACAAAGAAGGCTGAGTGTCCAGGGAATTTATGCTTTCAAATTGTGGTGCTGGAGAAGAATTTTGAGAGTCCCTTGGGCAGCAAGGAGATCATACCAGTCAATCCTAAGGATATCAACCCTGAATATCCATTGGAAGAACTGATGCTGAAGCTCTAATACTTTGGCCACCTGCACTGAAGAGCTGACTCATTGGAAAAGACTCAGATGCTGGAAAATATTGATGGCAGAAGGAGAAGGGGATGACAGAGGATGAGATGGTTGGATGGCATCACCGACACAACGGGTTTGAGCAAACTCTGGGAGATAGCCAAGGACAGGGAAGCCTGGCATGATGCAGTCCATGGGACTGCAAAGAGTCGAACATGACAACTGAACAGCAACAACAGGCTGGTCTCAGGAGCTTTAGTTTGAGTAAGAATTTAAACTCAGACTCTTACACTTCTTTGTCCTGTATTTTACATAGTAAATGTTTACTGAGTTTGTTCATATATACCCATTAAATGTCTGTATGCTCAGCCCAGGTGTATTAAATCTATGATTTGCTTTATAATGATTTCACAAAGTGAGAACATGAATTTTAAACACTAGTATCTGTATATTTCTTGTTAATCAGTTTCTTCTTCCTTCCTTTTATAACATGAATCCAAATTCAGATTTTATAGCATTCTGTAAAATGAACTGACGTTTGAAAACTAATGGAAGAAGACTTTTTAAAAGCAAAGACTAACTGACATCAATTATGCCACAAATGAACGTGCTTCATGGTGGAGAGGTCTGACAGAATGTGGTCCACTGGAGAAGGGAATAGGTAACCACTTCAGTATTCTTGCCTCAAGAACCCCGTAAATAGTATGAAAAGGCAAAAAGATAGGATACTGAAAGATGAACTCCCAGGTCAGATGGTGCCCAGTATGCTACTGGAGATCAGTGGAGAATAACTCCAGAAAGAGTGAAGGGATGGAGCCAAAGCAAAAACCACACACAGTTGTGTATGAGACTGGTGATAGAAGCAAGATTTGATGCTGTAAGAGCAATATTTCATAGGAGCCTGGAATGTTAAGTCCATGAATCAAGGCAAATAGGAAGTGGTCAAACAGGAGATGACAAGAGTGAACATCAACTTTCTAGGAATCAGTAAACTAAGATGGACTGGAATGGGTGAATTTAACTCAGATGACCATTATATCTACTACTGTGGGCAGGAATCCCTCAGAAGAAATGGAGTAGCCATCATAGTCAAGAAAAGAATCTGAAATACAGTACTTGGATGCAATCTATAAAACGACAGAATGATCTCTGTTCATTTCCAAGACAAACCATTCAATATCACAGTAATCCAAGTCTATGCCACAACCAGTAGCACTGAAACAGCTGAAGTTGAATGGTTCTATGAAGACCTACAGGACCTTTTAGAACTAACACCCCCAAAAGATGTCCTTTTCATTACAGGGGACTGGAATGCAAAAGTAGGAAGCCAAGAAACACCTGGAGTAACAGGTAAATTTGGTCTTGGAATACAGAATGAAGCAGGGCAAAGGCTAACAGAGTTCTGCCAAGAGAACCCGCTGGTCATAGCAAACACCCTCTTCCAACAATAGAAGAGAAGACTCTTAAAAGATGTCCTTTTCATTACAGGGGACTGGAATGCAAAAGTAGGAAGCCAAGAAACACCTGGAGTAACAGGTAAATTTGGTCTTGGAATACAGAATGAAGCAGGGCAAAGGCTAACAGAGTTCTGCCAAGAGAACCCGCTGGTCATAGCAAACACCCTCTTCCAACAATAGAAGAGAAGACTCTACACATGGACATCACCAGATGCTCAACATCGAAATCAGATTGATTATATTCTTTGTAGCCAAAGATGGAGAAGCTCTATACAGTCAGCAAATGACTGAACTGAACTGAACCGAACTGAGGCATATTAAGATAATATAGATTGAGCAGTACTACTACAGAACACATGACAAGAAAAGGCCTATCTGATATGAGGACATTTTTCACGCAAACCTCTGAAAAATGAGTGAGCAATTTATGGTAGATATTTTGGAGGAAATAAAGTCTGCCATTCTATAAACACAAAATGTAGCAATTTAGCTTTTCAAACTCCTTTCCCCATATACAAAATAGGATAACAAACATATCTGCCCCCAAAGGCTGCTGAAGACATATTATCTATCATTATTATTACCATAAAACTATGGCAGAGATGTAATTAATTCCATTTCCATCAACAAAGAAGTTAACTAAATTAAATACTCTAGTTTTCACAGAAGGTACACAAGAAGGATAGGATTTTAATTCACATCTCCCTAGTACAAAAATCTATAATTTTACATTAATCCACCAAAAATGTTTCATGCTTAGGTTTAGGGACTTGAACATCACAAGAAAAAGTAGAATAATGCTTTAACTCACAAGTGGAGCTGAGAGTGGCTAAATGTATAAAGCAAGTTAGTAAGTTCTTGTGTTCAAATAAAATAGAAAGAACTACAGTAACACATGTGTAAGTATTAAAGTCAGAACAAAAAAAAAATCAACTCCTCTGGGGGTAAATGTTTTCCATGTGGGTTTCAAGCCCATGTTTTATGAGTTCTTTACTACTCATAAGTGATAAGGTGGGGGAAAATGTGATGGGCAGAAATATTATTATTGCATTTAAAGTAAATATTCAGAAAGGGAAAATGAACATGTCATTCAATTTAAATCTGTAGTTTTCAACATCAAGACCTACTTTATAAGACAAAAACAAATATTGTATATTACCACATACAGATTTTCAGAGAAGGAATGGAGACACAGACATAGAGAACAGATTTTGGACACAGCAGGGGAAGGAGAGGATGGGATGAACTGAGAAAGTAGTATTTAACATATCATGTGTTAAATAGATAACTAGTGGGAAGCTGTTATATAACACAGGGTGCCCAGTCTAGCACTGTGTGATGACCTGGAGTGGTGGGATTGGAGGGAGGAGGGAGGCTTAGGCTGGAGGGGGTATGTGTATATGTATACTGTCTGTGTTTGTCATAGCATTTCTTCCAAGGTGCAAGCATCTTCTAATTTCATGATAAAAA
>SJYX01005824.1:9725-36909 GCA_006410675.1 Oreotragus oreotragus | reverse complement strand
CATCTGGTGATGTCCATGTGTAGAGTCTTCTCTTGTGTTGCTGGAAGAGGGTGTTTGCTATGACCAGTGCATTTTCTTGGCAAAACTCTATTAGTCTTTGCCCTGCTTCATTCCGCATTCCAAGGCCAAATTTGCCTGTTACTCCAGGTGTTTCTTGACTTCCTACTTTAGCATTCCAGTCCCCTATAATGAAAAGGACATCTTTTTGGATGTTAGTTCTCAAAGGTCTTGTAGGTCTTCATAGAACCGTTCAGCTTCTTCAGTGCTACTGGTTGGGGCATAGACTTGGATTACTGTGATATTGAATGGTTTGCCTTGGAAGCGAACTGAGATCATTCTGTCATTTTTGAGATTGCATCCAAGTACTGTATTTCAGACTGTTTTGTTGACCATGATGGCTACTCCATTTCTTCTAAGGGATTCCTGCCTGCAGTAGTAGATATAATGGTCATCTGAGTTAAATTCACCCATCCCAGTCCATTTTAGTTTGCTGATTCCTAGAATGTCGATGTTAACTCTTGCTATCTCCTGTTTGACCACTTCCAACTTGCCTTGATTCATGGACCTGACATTCCAGGTTCCTATGTGATATTGCTCTTTACATCATCGGACCTTGCTTCTATCATCTGTCACATCCACAACTGGGTATTGTTTTTGCTTTGGCTCCATACCTTCATTCTTTCTGGAGTTATTTCTCCACTGATCTCCAGTAGCATATTGGTCACCTACCGACCTGGGGAGTTCCTTTTTCAGCATCCTATCATTTTGCTTTTTCATACTGTTCATGGGGTTCTCTAGGCAAGAATACTGAGGTGGTTTGCCATTCCCTTCTCCAGTGGACCACATTCTGTCAGACCTCTCCACCATGACCTGACCTTCTTGGGTGGCCCCACACAGCATGGCTTAGTTTCATTGAGTTAGACCAGGCTGTGGTCCATGTGATTAGACTGACTAGTTTTCTGTGATTATGATTTTAGTATGTCTGCCCTCTGATGCCCTCTTGCAACACTTACCATCTTACTTGGGTTTTTCTTACCTTGGACGTGGGTTATCTACTTCCAGAGCTTCTAGTCTTCAGTCGCTCTGTGGTTCAAGCCTTTGTCTTCACTGGGAAGTAACTGGGAAATGGGTCTGCATGAACCCCCAGGTCATTACCTTGGGAAAAACTTTTGGTTTCTGGAGATGGTGAAGAAAGAAAAGGGGGCTGGTATTACTTGTTTTTCTTGCAGTTGCTGCGCAGGTGCAGGAGGGCCGAGAGGAACTACTCCACATTCAAGGTCCGGAGGGGCAGCGGTGAGGAGATACCCCTCATCCAAGGTAAGGAACAGCAGCTGCACTTTGCTAGAGCAGCCGTGAAGAGATACCCCACATCTGGCCCCATTACTTCATGGCAAATATAAGGGGAAAAGGTGGAAGCAGTGACATATTTCCTCTTCTTGTGGTCTAAAATCGCTGTGGATGATGACTGTAGCCATGAAATTAGAAATTGATTGTTTCTTGGCAGGAAAGCTATGACTAACCTAGATAGTGTGTTAAAAAGCAAAGACATCACTTTGCTGACAAATGTCCTTATAGTCCAGGCCATGGTCTTTCCAGTAGTCATATGCAGATGTGAGAGCTGGACAATAAAGAAGGCAGAGCACCAAAGAACTGATGTTTCCAAACTGTGGTGCTGGAGAAGATTCTTGATAGTGCCTTGGAAAGTAAGGAGATCAAACCAGGTCAATCTTGAAGGAAATAAACCCTAAACATGCTTTGGAAGAACTGATGCTGAAGCTGAAGATTCAATATTTTGGCTACCTGATGCAAACAGCTGATGCATTGCGAAAGGCCCTGATGTTGGGAAAGACTGAAGGCAAAAGGAGAAGAGGGAGACAGAGGATGAGCTGGTTGGATGACATCACTGATTCACTGGACATGAACTTGGTCAATCTCTGGAAGATAGTGTGAGACAGAGAAGCTTGGTGTACTGCAGCCCAAGGGGTCACAAACAGTGGATGCAACTTGGTAACTGAACAACAACAACAGCATATTTATGGAAGATGCATAGAAATTTGCTCGGCTTCTTCCCATCACTAGTACATTGGGCTTCTTATGCTTTGCAATAAATAGAAGGAAACATAACTGCAATCGCATTGGAAGCAGGGGTCAACTGCATAAATTAAACTGAGATACGTGACCCTGACTGTTTAGCCTAATGGGTGATTAAGGACAAATATCACCTGTGTTACACACTCTAGAGGCATCTATAGAAATCCATTGGGGAAAGTGTGCAGGTAGGGTCAGCAGAACATGACCACATGACTTTAATAGCATCATCTTTTAGGATTTTAGGGTTTCCCTGATAGCTCAGTTGGTAAAGAATCCTCCTGCAATGCGGGAGAATTGGGTTCAATTCCTGGGTTGGGAAGATCCCCGGAGAAGGAACAATACTCATAGACAACACTTATGTTATAGAGAGGTGCACTTGGACAAGCAAGCCTGAATATACTGTGGTTCTCATGCAGGACTGGAGTAGGAAATGGCAACCCACTCCAGTATTCTTTCCTGGAAAATTCTATGGGGAGAGGAGCCTGTTTAGCAATAGTCCATGGAGATACAAGAGCTGAACATGACTTCATGATTAAACCACCACCACCATTATGCAGGACAGAGTCACCATGCCTCTGCTGATAGTTTTTATTTTTGCAAGAAATTTAGTTGCTCTTTGATCAGATGAAATGACATTTGAACTTTTTTCACCTAGATGAGTTTGTATACAAGTAGCAATTTTGAGTAGAAATCTTAACTCCATTGCTGACCCAAGATATAAAGGATAAGGGCTGGGCAAGGGAGTCCATCTGGGTTGACAGCGGAAAAAAAGACTTACTCTCCCCTCCTTGACAAATGGTTCACTGCCTCCTTTTTAAAACTGGACATCCAATTCCTTGAAGCACTAAAGCAAGCCTGGGAGGCATTCATTTTCATCCTTAAGGGCCTGGGTAGTCTAGCCTTTCTGAAGGCTGGGGGCGAGGGGGTGGTGGGAAGCAGCATTACTAGGTTTGGAAGGCATTTCTTTCTCTTTGTTGTGCATATGGATTTATTATGAGCTTGTCTCTGTTTCCCTTGCTCAGGGGAGTACATGAGTATGTTTGTGTGTAAAATGTGTGTTTATCCAACTTTTGGTCTCCTTATTGTTTCTTATATCCAAACAAGCATTAGTGAGACATCTAATCCTTCAAATGTTCCCTTCAAATACAATTTTAGTGGCTTGGAGTAAATATATTCTTTCAATGTATATACTTCAGAAATGTCAGCTTCTATCCAAGCTGTGGGGTGAGTATTAGCACTCTATTTGTAAAGCTTAGGATTTAAATTGGAAACTTAGAAAGAAAATGGAGTCATTTTAAGAAACACCAAATCACATAGTGAAAACTGTCAAATTAAGTTTGAATCCAGGTAATCTGACTGCAGCGCCTGCTCTTCATTTTGAATTAGTAGTTTTTAATACCTAGGCAGAGGACATTTGATGTGTGTGGGTATCTTTGCACTTGTATGTATAACACATACTTTGTTACAAGTTATGAAGTCCCAATCCCACAGTCATATTGTGGAATGGAGTCTAATATATTCTTGACTCGCACCTAAGGCTGTGTTGATGAAAGGACTGTCCCCAGACCAGCTCTGTGGATATGTATTCAGTATATTCAAATTTCAAGGTGTTCTTTAGTAGAAAGATCATAGTTTGCTTGTTATCAGACATTTCCATTTGCTTGTTATCAGATATGTTATAAGTGCCTCTCCTCTCAGGCAACCCATCTCAAACTGAGCTTATTGTTCAGATGCCCCTTCTTGGTAAGTGCATCACCTCCTTGTCAGTTACCCAAGCATGAAAGCTAGGAGTCTTGGACACTCTTCTTCTCAAACTCTCCATGTCTACACTACATGTTAGCACTCCTGTACCCTAGTTTTCAAGTATAGTTTTGCTGTCCTGGTGAGGTGCCAATGCCTTTGCTCCCTTGGAGGCCACCCTACCTCTGTGCCTGAGTGGTAGGAACAGACTCCTGACTGGGCTCTCCACCTTTAATGTTTCACTCTCCATGCTGATATCTCAGTGAAATTTCTAATTATGAATCTGATTATGTCCTTTTCCTGTTAAAACCTTTCCATCCCTTTTGCATTCAGGATGTATTGCAAATACTAACAAGATAGAGTCCCTATTAGGCTGTATCTTTTAGCAATACATACTGAAATTATTTTGCACTGCATGAAGATATCAACATATGCTCCTTGTGCTCATCTTGACGACTTTCTCTTCTTCCTTTAAGAGTCAGTTTAAGAGTCAGTTTAGATATCTTTTCTTCCCTAATAAGCTATTGTAAAGACTGAATTTACTATCTATCCTCATATTCCCATCTGGTCCTTATTGTGCTGTACTAATGAACTTGTTGGTGTGGCTAAGAAGATTTACACAAATGCTTCTTTTAAAATTACATTTAATGATATATGAGAAGAAAGAAATGAACTAAAGAAGGAGATACTCAATTTGCTGGTAGAATTTGGAGAAAATACAAGACTTGATAGGTTGTAAAATAGAACTATCTCATCTATTGTCTCTTCAGCAGATAAAAAAATCTCAAGTCAAAAAACAACTTTATAGTAAATATGAAACCAACAGTGTAGTTATGGGACATTTTGTTAAGAGCTCTGAAAAACTAAGTTGATTTCTAGTAAACCCTTTCATTTAGACAGAGGTTTTCAAGAAATTTAAGAGTAAGATCACAAAAAAATCTAAATCTAAATGACTCTGAAAAAGTCTAAGAAAAAAGTCAAAAATTATATTTTTTGTTGGATGGAATGGACTATAATCTGATACATCAGTTCAGTTCAGTTCAGTGGCTCAGTTGTGTCCAACTCCTTGTAATCCCATGAACCACAGCATGCCAGACCTCCCTGTCCATCACTAACTAGTGGAGTCCACACAAACCCATGTCCATTGAGTCAGTAATGCCATCCAACCATCTCATCCTCTGCCATCCTCTCTCCTCCTACCCTCAATTTTCCCCAGCATCAGGGTCCTTTCAAATGAGTCAGTTCTTCACATGAGGTGGTCAAAGTATTGGAGTTTCAACTTCAGCATCAGTCCTTCCAATGAACACCCAGGACTGATCTCCTTTAGGATGGACTGGTTGGATCTCCTTGCAGTCCAAGGGACTCTCAAGAGTCTTCTCCAACACCACAGTTCAAAAGCCTCAATTCTTTGGCACTCAGCTTTCTTTATAGTCCAACTCTCACATCCATACATGACCACTAGAAAATCCATAGCCTTGACCAGACAGACCTTTGTTGACAAAGTAATGTCTCCATTTTTTAATATGCTGTCTAGGTTAGTCATAACTTTCCTTGCAAGGAGTAAGTATCTTTTAATTTCATGGCTGCAATGATAAGAAATATCAAATAGTTTTTAAGAATTTACAGCACCATGAATCTATAAGTGACATAGACAGTGCAAAATTAAAACATACCCCTGGGCCCTCAATTTTACTTAATTAAGAAATAGGACAAGAAAACTACCTAGCTGGAAATATGCAATATTCTTATGAAGAAGGAAAGACATGTCAGAGGCAAAGCAAAAATCCTAAAGGACAGGGCCAAATACCCAAATAGTAGGGTCAAAACCTAAGGAGGGCAATAGACTGGAGAGCTGATCTCATGAAGAAGATCTGGATCCTAATCAAGAACTATTGCCAGTTCCTTAGATAGGAAAACCTGATATTATGTGCTATAGAGTATAAAATGCTATTCATCAATATCTGCTATGTGATGTTTGTTCCTCTCCTTTTTGAGTGACATTGATTGCTCTCATGTCAATGTATGCCAAAACCAATAGAGTACTGTAAAGTAAAATAAAGTAAAATGGATGCTCTAAANGTATAAAATGCTATTCATCAATATCTGCTATGTGATGTTTGTTCCTCTCCTTTTTGAGTGACATTGATTGCTCTCATGTCAATGTATGCCAAAACCAATAGAGTACTGTAAAGTAAAATAAAGTAAAATGGATGCTCTAAAAAATAAAAATAAAATAAAAATATAATTTCAAAATTATGCATTGGTAGTGTGGGAAACAGATAATGTATCATCTTACAGCCCTATATATCAAGAGAGCCACACTAAGAAAGTCCCATCTACATTGAGAATAGGTGCATATTTTGATATGGGAACTTAGGTTTGATGCCATAATTGGACGATAATTTCATGAAGTGGTGTGCTGGAACCAGCTCACATCAGCTTTTCAAAGGTGAGTGTGTGTGTCGTTTCCCAACTTACACTCAGTGATGCCATATCAACAGCTTGAAATTATGCATCCTGGTAGTATTCATTTCACAGAAATGAAAAAATGCTACAAATTAGCGATCTTTTCTCCTGTAGAGAATTGGTTGTCACACATCACTGCATTTGGTAATCTTGGTGAGAAGGTGATAAGTATATTTTTCATAAAGGGAATCTAAATAACTGGCTAGGGAGAGGAGTATGCTACATTTTAAAAAGCCTTACATTGTTTGTAGTTCCTCTCTTCGGCAAGTGGAATCTATTTCCTTACCCTTTGAATCTGGGCAGGTCTAATGACTTAAAAATACATATATTTATTTTAATTGGAGGCTAATTACTTTACAATATTGTAGTGGTTTTGCCATATATTGACATGAATAAGCCATGGGTGTACATGTGTTCCCCATCCTGAACCCCCCTCCCACCTCCCTCCCCACCCCATCCCTCTGGGTCATCCCAGTGCACCAGCCCTGAGCACCCTGTTTCATGTATCAAACCTAGACTGGCTATCTGTTTCACACATGATAATATACAGCTTCAGTGCTATTCTCTCAAATCATNGGTGTACATGTGTTCCCCATCCTGAACCCCCCTCCCACCTCCCTCCCCACCCCATCCCTCTGGGTCATCCCAGTGCACCAGCCCTGAGCACCCTGTTTCATGTATCAAACCTAGACTGGCTATCTGTTTCACACATGATAATATACAGCTTCAGTGCTATTCTCTCAAATCATCCCACCTTCGCCTTCTCCCACAGAGTCCAAAAGACTATTCTTTACATCTGTCTCTTTTGCTGTTTCAAATATAGGGTTATCATTACCATCTTTCTAAATTCCATATATGTGTGTTAGTATACTGTACTGGTGTTTTTCTTTCTGGCTTCATTCACTCTGTATAACAGGCTCCAGTTACAGATAAGTAGCCTGGAGACAAGGATTGAGAAGATGCAAGAAATGTTTAATAAGGACCTAGAAGAAATAATAGTCAATAATGAATAATAAATGAATAAATGAAATAAAAAACACTCTGTAGGGATTAAAAGAAATGAGGACAGCCTCAGAGACCCCTGGGACAGTGTAAAAAAAAAAAAAAAAAAAGAAAAGAAAAGCCGTGAGAAAATACTTGAGGAGATAATAGTTGAAAACTTCCCTAATGACTTTTTGAACAACAAAATGAGGTGGAAGACATTATTTTGTGTAACTTCTGAGACTTCGGTTCAATCCCTGGGTTGGGAAGATCTCCTGGAGAAGGGAAAGTTACCCACTCCAGTTTCTGGCCTAGAGAATTCCATGGACTGTACAGTCCATGGGATCTCAAAGAGTCAGACATGACTGAGTGACTTTCATTCACTTTCTGAGTTTGGGCCTCTAGAGGCCTTGCCACTCCACTTTGTCCTCTTCGGTCATGTTGTTGCTATGTAAGCAAATCTAGGCTAGCCAACAAGAGGGTAAATACATGTGAGTTGAGTATTTGCTGAAGCCCCTTATCCCAGCAAGCCTCCAGCCAACCCTCCAGCTGACCAGAGCTGTACAAGTGGCTTTAGGAGAGGGCAGAAGAAAATTCACTCAGCTGAGACCAGCTCAAATTGCTGAGCAACAGTATCACAAGTGAGTAAATTTATTGTTTTTCAGATACCAACATTATAAATAATTTCTTATGATGCAATAGATATCTAATAAAGGGATAGCTCATTGTGTAGCTTGTTGGTACAGAGAGTTCTAAATTCCAGCACTGAGTCACACATATGATGATATTGATATCTAGAACATCTGCCCAAATTGGATTAAGAGTTCAATAGAAGAGGATCAAGGTCTAATCCTTGTAGATCACATCTTGGGAAAGTCCTTCCAGATTGATATCTGTTTATTAATAGACAACTTTTAAGATATGATCATTCATCTTTCTCTAAACCATCAAGTAGTCTAAGCACCCCTGGTGGCTCAGATGGTAAAGAATCTGCCTGCAAAACAGGAGACCAATGTTCAATCCCTGGGTTGGGAAGATGCCTTAGAGAAGGGAACTGTAACCCACCCTAGTGTACTTGTCTGAAGAATCCCACGGACAGAGGAGCCTGGTGGGCTACAGTTCATGGGGGTCACAAAGAGTTGGACACGACTGAGTGACTAATACACACACTGGTATATACTTTCCTGTAACTGTTAATTTATAGCATTTATATTGGTTTTCTTTCTTTTTTTTTTTAAATCAAGCCCATGCAACCCCTGGAGAAAGGAATGGCAACCCACTTCAGTATTTTTGCCTGGAAAATTCCACGGGCCGAGGAGCCTGCTCAACTGCAGTCCATCAGCTCACAAAGAGTAGGACATTATTGAGTGGCTAACACACACACTTGATAGGACTATGTAGCAGGATTTTAATAAGTCTTTACAATTTGTTTTGCCATAATTTTTGTTTCTGAAAACTTTAAATGAATAATTTTGGAACTATGTAACTAGAGAGTCATTAGAAGTCTGTATTGTAACATTGTAATGATTAATTCATTAATTTATGTGTACAATACCTTCAAATATCTCAGGGAAAACTACATCAGTCCCAGACATACCTCAGAGATTAACTTGGTTGACTTTCCTGAACCTGAGATTAAGACACCAAGTCTATTAGATCTAATACTTTTAATGTTCTCTGAAAGCTAAGTCAATCCTTCCACTTCAGTTCATCTGAGGAGTGAGTCAACAGGCCAGTGGAGCCTTTTTATTAATTGTTTGGATTTGTGTAAATTTATTTTTATATATAGACCAAAGTTTTAAAATTCATGCCCAATAGAGGAAGCCAGGTGTGTATATGTTTTCCAGAATCTTATGCAGGGTGCTAATACACTTATCCTGGGTGGCTACTTATGGGTGCACCTGCTTTCAATTCACCGGTGTTTCTGAATTCCTACTGTTACTAATTTTATGTTTATAATTTACTGTTACTAATTTTAAGTCTTTGGTGCTTCAATTTAGATTTTGATTGCACTCATAGACTTAAAAGGAAATGAAAATATTCTCTCCCTAGTTTTCTTCTTTCACTGTCTTTGCTATAGTGATTGCTTAGAAACAGGTGTCACATAGAGAGTGACTCAGATAAAATTTAGGATTCAGTATTTCTCATCAAGCAATAATTTTTTTTCATCGTCACTCTTCATGCAGAGTTAGTGCAATTTTTTTTAACCTACCAATATTCAGTGCAATTTATGTACATGAAAAATGCTCCAATCTTATATACTGTTCTATGATCTTTGACACATGCACATAAGCATGTAACCATCTTCCAGATAAAGATATAGAATATTATTGCTGCTCCAGAAAATTCTCTTTTCACTTTTCTAGTAATTAATCTTCATCTAAACACAAGATAACCATTATGCTGACTTCTATCATTCCAAGGTAATTTTGCTTTTTCTTGAATTTTGCATAAATGCATTATACACTATGTATTCTATTATGTTTGGCTTGTTTTATGCAATGAAAAATTTTTAAGTTTAACTATGTTTGTGTCTACATGTAGTTAGTTGCTTTCATTGCTGGCTTCCCAGGTGGTATTAATGGTAAGGAACCTGCCTGCCAATGCAAGAGGCTTAAGAGATGTGGGTTCAATCCCGTGGGTGGGGAAGATTCCCTGGAGGACGGCATGGCAACTCACTCCAGTATTCTTGCCTGGAGAATCCCATGGACAGAGGACCCTGGAGGGCTATAGTCCATAGGGTTTCAAAGAGTNGGAACCTGCCTGCCAATGCAAGAGGCTTAAGAGATGTGGGTTCAATCCCGTGGGTGGGGAAGATTCCCTGGAGGACGGCATGGCAACTCACTCCAGTATTCTTGCCTGGAGAATCCCATGGACAGAGGACCCTGGAGGGCTATAGTCCATAGGGTTTCAAAGAGTCAGACATGACTGAAGCTACTTAGCACACCAATACACACACCTTGTTGTGTAGCAATTATGCTATATAAAATAGCCAATTATATAAGGACATATATTGCATGATTCCATTTACATGAGGTATTTAAAACAGTCAGGCTTGTAGAAGTAAAGAATAGAACGGTGATTCAGGAACCAAGGGGAGAGAGAAACAGGGGATTGTTTAACTGGTAGTGTTTTATTGTCTAACTTCCTCTTAAGAGCAGAAAAAGTAAATACTTGCAGCAAGCAGGCCTTGAGCAAGAAGTCCATCTCCATGTCCAGGAATAAATATATTTTTATAAGTTAGTGCAACTTTTCTACTCCACTAATGCCTCTTATCTTCCAGAAGTGTTTAATTCAGTGTCTATATCTGCAGTTTTACAGTGGTTAAACTGTAAAAACTTTGCCTCAACTTTGCATTAAAATCTCACCTGTCCTCCATTACATACCTTTAGCCATTTACACAGAGTAAGGCAATTTAATACAGGCATTCATGATGAGAAATAATGCAATTTGAGGTTAATTTATTACTGTTTCTAGTTAAGATATTAACATTTTGTTAGGATTCCTGTGAAAATAAACCCAGAAAAATCTCTTTAACAGTGAATTTTAAAAATCACAGTTGATTGGTGAGTAATGAGATATATTTGGTGAGGTAGAACTTTTAATACTTCTAAGGGATTCTGCTCCTGACTAATCTGCCTGTATGGAAGCTATTCCTGGCCAGCAAAACAATGCTGATACAACTACCAATGTTATGTTTTTATTCATTGATCTCATGAATGTTTAATTGACATCTAGTAGGTAGTTGAGCAGAGAAGGCAATGGCACCCCACTCCAGTACTCTTGCCTGGAAAATCCCATGGACGGAGGAGCCTATTAGGCTGCAGTCCATGGGGTCGCAAAGAGTCGGACACAACTGAGCAACTTCATTTTCACTTTTCACTTTCATGCATTGGAGAAGGAAATGGCAAGCCACTCCAGTGTTCTTGCTTGGAGAATACCAGGGACGGGGGAGCCTGGTGGGCTGCCGTCTATGGGGTCGCACAGGACACAACTGAAGCAACTTAGCAGCAGCAGGAGGTAGCTCAGAGTCAGCAGAACTGGCTGGTAGGCCAGGAAATAATAGTAACTATTTTTATTTATTTATTTATTTACCTTTAAAAATTAGAAACTATTTTAACAGTTAGGTGTCTATAACATTATCCTATGTATAATGCCAAGTTATATTATGATCCTCATGATATATATATATATTTTTTTTTTCCTTCAAAAAGTCTCTTTCTGATCCTGTCTTTATATATGCTGAGTAATTACTAAAGAAAGATACTGTTAATAGGATAAAGTGCCTCCTACTGATTTGCCTTTTAAGGCAATACCTGCCAGGAGATTTGAATAAGAAAGATAAACAGACTGCTTCATAGACCCTTCTAGAACAAATAACACTTAGAAAACATAGTTATCTTCTTTTTCTAATTTACCATATTAAATAGGGACCCAGTTGTATCACAATAGTAGAGCAGACTTAACAAAGAGTTTGCCAATACTGGCTAGGTGCTAACCAAGCCCATTTTCTCTTCTTCCTAAGCACCCATTTATACTAGATTGCTTGTCTCTTTAGCAGTTAACTGTGATCATATGATGGGGACTAACCAACAGAATGTGAGTAAAGGTAATATGGGGCATTTCCAGGTCTGGGCATACAGAAATGTCACTTGAGGAGTACAAGTACAGGATTTAAACAGTTTGAGTCTCTGTGTGATTAATATGAGAAAAAAAAAAAAGCAACTATANAGAAGGAATCAAATAAAGTGGGGAAATCTCCTATTATGGCTTCAATACTGAGAGATGTCCATTTTGTAATACTTACATGAATATGGGAAGAAATGCCTCGGAAAAGACAAACATATAACTAACATAAGATAGGTGCTGAGAATATGTCCTCTAATCTTCAAATTCTGGCTTGATCTTACAGCAAGTAGTTCAAGAATTGCTGTTCATTTCAGTCATTTCTGAGCCAATGCTTGCAGCCTCCTTCTTCTACACCACTGACTCAAACTATTTTAAATATATCTGAAGGAGTTCAGGAATCTCAAGGAATTTTTAATTCAAAAATGGCTGAAGGAGAACTTTTGAACAGTTAGAGTAGATGTCTGCTTGGTAGTATAACTTCTGTCTCTTATACACATCTAAAAACAAGAAATCCTGCCATTAAAAGTAAAAGGTACATCTGATGTGGGGTGAGAGGTGGGAGGGGTGTTCATGTTTGGGAGTTCGTGTACACCCATGGCAGATTCATGTTAATGTATGCCAAAACCAATAGAGTACTGTAAAGTAAAATAAAGTAAAATGGAAGCTCTAAAAAAAAAAACAAACCAATGGGCCCAGCAGCCAGGGCTCCAGTCGGCCAGAAAAAAAAATAAATAAATAAATAAAATGCTGTTTAGTTATCAGTAAAAAAAAAAAAAAGAAAGTTTTCAAAATCTAGACAGAATTGACATTCTGATTGTTTCTTGGGTGGCTTTCATTTCTTATTTGATTTAATTAAGCAATTAAAACTAGAAATCATAATCAATCTAGTTTGTGCTGTGTGTGTGCTAAGTTGCTTCAATTGTGTCTGGCTTTTTACAACCCTCTGGACTATAGTCTGCAGGCTTCTCTGCCCCTGGGATTCTCCAGGCAAGAATACTAGAGTAGGTTGCCATTTCCTTCTCCAGGGGATCTTCCCAAACCAGAGATTGAACTGGTGTCTCTGTGTTGGCAGGCAGGTTCTTTAACATTAGTGCCACCTGGAAAGCCAATCTGTTACTATTACAAGAAACATCTAGAAAAACTCATCATTCAAAAACATGCTTAAAGAAAAGATCATTAAGGAAAGCACATATCTATGTTAATACATGGATAACAAAATGTTAATTTATGGATGCACACTTTCATTAATAAATGATAAATCTTCCACTGAAGTTACAGTATGTGGCAAGTAGTCTGTAGTATTACAATAAAACACAGAATGGTAAGGAAGAAACTACTGGATTATGAACTTAAATACAGTTGGGTTAATCACAAATAATCTTCCTAAGGAAGTAACTTAAACTAGAGAACTGAAGTTGGGGGTGTAAATCATTGACAAAGTCAGCAGAAGGGTAACCCGGACACATAGAACACACCCAGACACTTAGCCAAGTGGAAAGAACTCAGCTTTGTGAGAATAGTAAAGCCAATTAAGTTGACTTTAGAGAGAAGTAAGCAGAGGCCAGAACAGGGAGGGAGTTGCCATGGTGGGAAATTTGGCTCTGTACTAAGTGCAGTGAGAGAACATTGCAGACTTACAAACAATGAGACAATGGGAGCTATTTTCAAGTTTTACAGAGCTCACTTTGGATATTCTTTAAAGAATGCGTCAGAGAAGACATTAGTGAAAACTGAAAGTGATGGCTTGGTCCTGGACCATAAAAGTGGTGAGATAAAACAGCAGATTCATCCAAGGTAGATCTACAGATGAAATTAACAAGGCATGGACTGAACGTGAGGGTGGGAAAGAGGGTAGTTAAAGAAACTGTAAATTTGTGTTTGTTTTTTGCTACCTTTTGCTTTGGTTTAGCAACTCTTTAACTAATAAAGCTATTTCCTCAGGGGTGAATAACTAGGGAGAGAACTAAAAAAATTAGTGATATTTTTTACTATGCTAAGAACAATTAACAGTGACCTAACCACTTACCAAATTTGTAATTGGGTGTTAACTATAGGCACAGCATAGTACGGCAGATGTCTAGAACTTACTTATCTTGAAAACTGAAAACGTTATACTTGTTGAAAAACTCCCCATCTCCCTCCTCCCCTTTACTCTGATGACCATGATCCTACTCTCTGCTACTATGAACTTGATCCTTTTAGAGATCTAATATGAGTAGTAAAGTGATCCTTAAAAAGTGATCTCCAAGCCAGGCTTCAGCAATACGTGAACTGTGAGTTTCCAGATGTTCCAGCTGGTTTTAGAAAAGGCAGAGGAACCAGAGATCAAATTGCCAACATCTGCTGGATCATCAAAAAAGCAAAAGAGTTCCAGAAAAACATCTATTTCTGCTTTATTGACTATGCCAAAGCCATTGATTGTGTGGATTACAGTAAACTGTAGAAAATTCTGAAAGAGATGGGAATACCAGACCACCTGACCTGCCTCTTGAGAAACCTGTATGCAGGTCAGGAAGCAACAGTTAGAAATGGACATGGAACAACAGACTGGTTCCAAATAGGAAAAGGAGTATGTCAAGGCTGTACATTGTCACCCTGCTTATTAACTTATATGCAGAGTACATCATGAGAAACACTGGGCTGGATAAAGCACAAGCTGGAATCAAGATTGCAGGGAGAAATATCAATAACCTCAGATATGCAAATGACACCACTCTTATGGCAGAAAGTGAAGAAGAACTAAAAAGCCTCTTGATGAAAGTGAAAGAGGAGAGTGAAAAACTTGGCTTAAAGGGCTACATTCAGAAAATGAAGATCATGGCATCTGGTCCCATTACTTCATGGCAAATAGATGGGGAAACAGTGGAAACAGTGGCTGACTTTATTTTTCTGGGCTCCAAAATGACTGCAGATGGTGATTGCAGCCATGAAATCAAAAGACACTTGCTCCTTGGAAGAAAAGTTGTGACCGACCTAGACAGCATATTAAAAAGCAGAGACATTACTTTGTCAACAAAGGTCTGTCTAGTCAAGNAAGAGCCTCTTGATGAAAGTGAAAGAAGAGAGTGAAAAAGTTAGTTTAAAGCTCAACATTCAGAAAACTAAGATCATGGCATCCAGTCCCATCACTTCATGGGAAATAGATGAGGAAACAGTGTAAACAATGGCTGACTTTATTTTTCTGTGCTCCAAAATCACTGCAGATGATGATTGCAACCATGAAATTAAAAGACGCTTACTCCTTGTAAGGAAAGTTATGACCAACCTAGACAGCATATTAAAAAGCAGAGACATTACTTTGCCAACAAAGGTCTGTCTAGTCAAGGCTGTGGTTTTTCCAGTGGTCATGTATGGATGTGAGAGTTGGACTGTGAAGAAAGCTGAGTGCCAAAGAATTGATGCTTTTGAACTGTGGTGTTGAAGAAGACTCTTGAGAGTCCCTTGGACTGCAAGGAGATCCAAGCAGTCCATCCTAAAGGAGATCAGTCCTGGGTGTTCATTGGAAGGACTGATGTTGAAGCTGAAACTCCATTCCTTTGGCCAGCTGGTGCGAAGAGCTAACTCATTTGAAAAGACCCTGATGCTGGGGAAGATTGAGGGCAGGAGGAGAAGGGGACGACAGAGGATGAGATGGTTGGATGGCATCACTGACTCGATGGACATGGGTTTGGATAGACTCCAGAAGTTGGTTATGGACAGGGAGGCCTGGCGTGCTGCAGTTCATGGAGTTGCAAAGAGTCGGACACAACTGAGTGACTGAACTGAATTAATAGAGTTGACTGTCTCTTGGCTCCAAACCTACTCCTCTATAACTCTATGGCTAGGATTGAGACAAGCAAAAAATTATTTTAGGTTCCATTAATAGGGGAGGCTAGAAGCAAGAGGAGGGACTTCACCGTTGCTCCTGTTGGAATCCTTCACATCTTGACTCCCATCACTCCAATAGCGCACATGCCTGCTCAGTTTTGTCCGACTCTGCAACTGTAGCCCGGGACTGTAACCCACCAGGTTTCTATAGGCCCATAGAATTTTTGAGGCAAGCATACTGGAGTGGGCTGCCATGGCCTACTCCAGCAGCAGCACCAGTTAACTCCTGTTAACAGCTTCTTCTAGCATTTCTAGAATTATCCTCCCTGAGACCCCATGGGAGATACCAGCAGCAGCCAGGCAAGCACCTTCTCACAGGTTTGGGTTCTGGTTCCACAGAGCCCCTTCTCGCAACTCTTAAATCCTAATAACCCCAACCTCTTTAATTTGTTCTGAGGCAGGAGGTAGATGGGCTCTAGGCTAGGCATTTACTGCTGACCTCCTGTTTACATTTCTTGGGACAAGAAAAAAGATGGGCTTCAGGTCAGACATGTACAACCAGCTTCCTGTTTGCATTTCCTAAGACAGGAGATAGGTAGTCTCCAGGTACAATCAGCCTCCTGTTTGCTCTCTGAAATGAAAGTAATAACAGAAACAGGGTTAATAGCCAGTATTTGTCTCCTGAGGACACTTGAAGATAACAGTTATGGCAGGAACAGTGGAGCTAAACCTTGTCTAAGTAAATGGATCAAGAGATCTCACATTCTCCTTCCTTGGGGCAAGGGAGACACTACACAGGCGCAGAAAGGCTCCTTGGGGGTTAAAGGTCGGAGGATGCCAAGCCATAATAAGTCTTGCTTTTTTCAGATGCCTTTGCATTGAAATCCATCTTGGCTGAGGGGTGTGTGTGCACCTAGGGGAAGATCCTGATATAAATTAGCTGATAGTGGGTTGAGGGGGGTGAAAACCAAGACGAGGGAGAAAAACTGGCCAGAGGGAAGACGAAGACAGGAATACTACAGCTTTATAAAATATGTTAACTTCCCAAAGGCACAGTTCTCAAGACTCTCACTGAGTTTGCCCATGTGTTTTCCTGTATGTACTCTGCTTTACTTCCTCTTAAAAATATTTTAAAATCTTTGTTTGTTTGGCTGCACCTGGTCTTCATTACAGCACGCAGGATCTTTCGTTGTGGTGTGTGAACTCTTAGCTGCAGCATGCAGGATCTAGTTCCCTGACCAAGGATCAAACCCAGGCCCCCTGCACTGGGAGTGCAGAGTCTTAGCCAGTGAACCACCAGGGAATTCCTACACTGCTTTTCCAATCAAGGTTTTACTTTTCTCTTTACCTTCTGCCTCCTCGTCAGAACTCTTTCTTGTCAAGGTAGGCAAGGACTGGGGCTTTAAGCCCTAGCTGCTGGCCTCTGGTCTAGCAATTAGACTTCTGGTCAGGAAACTAAGGTCTCACTTCCAGCTACTGCTCACCGCTGTTGCGTCTGAAAACAGTTCCTCCAGCACTGATGGCAGTAACTGCTTTCTGTAGTTATTTGTGTGACTTCAGCGTTTTCTTTGTGCCTGTTTACCCAAATCCTGGTAATCCACTCCTGTACTCTTGCCTGGAGAATCCCATGGACACAGGAGCCTGGTAGGCTACAGTCCATGGGGTCGCAAAGAGTCGGACACAACTGAGCGACTTCACTTTCACNTCTTTGTGCCTGTTTACCCAAATCCTGGTAATCCACTCCTGTACTCTTGCCTGGAGAATCCCATGGACACAGGAGCCTGGTAGGCTACAGTCCATGGGGTCGCAAAGAGTCGGACACAACTGAGCGACTTCACTTTCACCCAAATCCGATAGTAAACAAATGCTTTGTTAAAATAACTAGTGTTGTTCCTTTTTCCTGAATGACTATAACCTGAAAACAAGCATAGAATACTCAACTATTCATTGTGAATTAACACCTCAGACATTATAGTACTGTCTCCGTCTTCATAAAAAGAAATGACAGTGATGGAAAGCATGGCCTAGTTCTTTAGAAAATCATGAAAACAGGACAGTCTTGAAAAAGGGACACTGAAAAATTTTGGCTCGACTGTTGACTCCTAAAGGTTTCTAATATAATACAAAACATCAAGATAAACAGAAGGACACGTAAGTCTATTTTAAGCTACCAATCTGTAGCATAAGTGGCCATAACAAATGAATGCAAAAAAATGTAAGCACATTAGTGATCCTTGAACTCAAACCTGGAACTATATCTCAAATAGATTTCTCTTGGCAGCTCAGCAAATGTTTATGGAATACTTTCTTAAGCATCTCTGGCACTGTATGTGCTGAGAACCCACTGATAATCAAAACAGATCCTTGTAGAATTTAGGATCTTACAGAAATGTAAAGGAGGTAAATCCTTTCTCAGCCGGACCAAATGGGACCTAATTCACTTCTGCAATTAAGCCTTTCCAAATCATTTTAGGTTCAGTAATGTAAGCCCTTCCTTAAGAAAAGACTAGGTTCCTAAATACTATTACTCAGTAAAAGGAACCAGGGATTCATGGAGAAATTACTGATTCAAAGATTGAAAAATGTGGGGGGAAAAAAAGAGCCAGAATATCTTATCTTGGAAAGTAAGGATGTGTGCGAAAAAGTGATGGGACATTTTAAAAGAACAAGAAGTCAGCCTAAAGGAGCTCTCACTAGGATAATTTGAACATCAAAATAACCATAATGTATTATAACCCAGAATCCAGAGTCTATATCAATAGGAAATAAATTTTTTTAAGGGAAGCTCATTCTTAGAGTAGAATAGTCAACTAAAAAATGTAGAAGGGTAAAGAACTTTAAAAATTACCATTTTTAACTATTGTAGTAGTCTTTGACTCAGGCAAGAATCATCAATGGATGTGAAAATGAGTTGGTATGAGATTTTTCAGAAACAGGGTATTGACACAGTCTCAAAAGTATCTCCTCTCTAGAGAAGGGACCTTCCTGTACTCTTGGTGGGGATGCAAATTGGTACAGCCACTATGGGGTTCCTTAAAGAACTAAAAGAGCTACTGTATGTGCATACTAAGTCACTTCAGTCATGTTTGACCGAGACCCCATGGACTGTAGCCTGCCAGGCTTATCTGTCCATGAGATCCTCCAGCAAGAATACTGAAGTGGGTTGCCATTTCCTTCTCAAGGGGATCTTCCTCACCCAGGGATTGAACCTGCATCTCTTACATCTCCTAGAACACATTGGTAGGCGTGTCCTTTACCACTAGCACCACCTGGAAAGTTCCAGAGCTACTGTGTGACCCTTCAATCCCACTCGTGGGCATGTTCTCAGAGGAAAAAATTGGTCTAAAAGGATACATGCATCCCAATGTTCACTCAGCAGTGTTTACAATAGCTAAGACATGAAAGCAACCTAAATGTCCATCGACAGAGACATGGATAAAGAAAAGGTGGTGTATAGATATATACGATGGAATATTACTCAGCCATTAAGAAGAATGAAATAATGTCATTTGCAGCTACATGGGTGGACCAAGAGATTGTCATATGAGTGAAGTAAGACAGAGGAGAAATATATGACATCTCATATACAGAATCTAAAAAGAAATTATACAAATGAACATTATTTACAAAACAGAAACAGACTCATAGACTTAGAGAATGAACTTATGGTTGGGGGGGCGGGGGGTGGGGAAGGAGGAGAAGGGATAGTTAGGGATCAACATGCACACACTGCTATATTCAAAATGGATAACCAACAAGGACCTACTGTATAGCACATGGAGCTCAGCTCAATGTTATATGGGAGCCTGGATGGAAGTGGGGGGAGTTGAGAGAGAATGGATACATGCATATATATGGCTGAGTCCTTTGCTGTTCACCTGTAACTATCACAACATTGTTAATCAGCTATACTCCTTCCTTCCCTAAATGCACAACTTTAATCCTGAGGAAACATCAAAGAAAGAAATTTTACAAAATACCTGAACTGTACTCTTTAAAATTGTCCATGTCATGAAAGATGAAGAAAGACTGAGAAACTTACAGAGTAAAGGGAACTAAAGAAACATGACCCTTAAATGCAATGTGTCATCCTGGATTGGATGTGGACCCTAAAAAAAGCCATTACTAAAGGACATAATTGGCAGATTTTGAATGGGGATTGTAGATTATATTATCACAGTTAAATTTCCTGATTTTGATCATCTTACTGGGATTGTGTAAGAAAATAATGCTTCTTGAGAAATGCACTCAAGTATTTAGGTAAAAATATAAGTCTGCAGCTTATTCCCAAGTTGTTCCAATTATAAAGATAGATGGATGGATGGATGGACAGAAAAGAATCTATTAAAGCAATTGTGGCAAAATGTTAAAAACTGGTAACTCTAGATGAAGTACACCCTTTTACTATTCTTTCATCTTTGCTGTAAATTTGAAATTATTTCAAAATTTTAAAATAGTTACAATTAAGGAAGGAAGCACAGGGCTGCGCCTTTACTACAGTTTTTTAATCCAGTTTTCTGTTGATAGGTGGAGCTGTGTTCCCTCCCTGCTCTCCACCCAGGTGCCCTTTCCCGATAAAGTCTCTTGCTTTGTCAGCACATGTGTCTCCTCAGACAATTCATTTCCTACTGTTAGACAAGAGCCCAGTTTCGGGCCCTGGAAGGGGTCCCTCTTCCTGCAACAAATGGCAACTCTGGTGGGACTCTTCTTAGCTGAGACTGACATCCTGACCACTCAGGATACTCAGGGGCCAGCTTGCCTGCCAATGGACCAGACCCAGCNGGCGCAGAAAGGCTCCTTGGGGGTTAAAGGTCGGAGGATGCCAAGCCATAATAAGTCTTGCTTTTTTCAGATGCCTTTGCATTGAAATCCATCTTGGCTGAGGGGTGTGTGTGCACCTAGGGGAAGATCCTGATATAAATTAGCTGATAGTGGGTTGAGGGGGGTGAAAACCAAGACGAGGGAGAAAAACTGGCCAGAGGGAAGACGAAGACAGGAATACTACAGCTTTATAAAATATGTTAACTTCCCAAAGGCACAGTTCTCAAGACTCTCACTGAGTTTGCCCATGTGTTTTCCTGTATGTACTCTGCTTTACTTCCTCTTAAAAATATTTTAAAATCTTTGTTTGTTTGGCTGCACCTGGTCTTCATTACAGCACGCAGGATCTTTCGTTGTGGTGTGTGAACTCTTAGCTGCAGCATGCAGGATCTAGTTCCCTGACCAAGGATCAAACCCAGGCCCCCTGCACTGGGAGTGCAGAGTCTTAGCCAGTGAACCACCAGGGAATTCCTACACTGCTTTTCCAATCAAGGTTTTACTTTTCTCTTTACCTTCTGCCTCCTCGTCAGAACTCTTTCTTGTCAAGGTAGGCAAGGACTGGGGCTTTAAGCCCTAGCTGCTGGCCTCTGGTCTAGCAATTAGACTTCTGGTCAGGAAACTAAGGTCTCACTTCCAGCTACTGCTCACCGCTGTTGCGTCTGAAAACAGTTCCTCCAGCACTGATGGCAGTAACTGCTTTCTGTAGTTATTTGTGTGACTTCAGCGTTTTCTTTGTGCCTGTTTACCCAAATCCTGGTAATCCACTCCTGTACTCTTGCCTGGAGAATCCCATGGACACAGGAGCCTGGTAGGCTACAGTCCATGGGGTCGCAAAGAGTCGGACACAACTGAGCGACTTCACTTTCACCCAAATCCGATAGTAAACAAATGCTTTGTTAAAATAACTAGTGTTGTTCCTTTTTCCTGAATGACTATAACCTGAAAACAAGCATAGAATACTCAACTATTCATTGTGAATTAACACCTCAGACATTATAGTACTGTCTCCGTCTTCATAAAAAGAAATGACAGTGATGGAAAGCATGGCCTAGTTCTTTAGAAAATCATGAAAACAGGACAGTCTTGAAAAAGGGACACTGAAAAATTTTGGCTCGACTGTTGACTCCTAAAGGTTTCTAATATAATACAAAACATCAAGATAAACAGAAGGACACGTAAGTCTATTTTAAGCTACCAATCTGTAGCATAAGTGGCCATAACAAATGAATGCAAAAAAATGTAAGCACATTAGTGATCCTTGAACTCAAACCTGGAACTATATCTCAAATAGATTTCTCTTGGCAGCTCAGCAAATGTTTATGGAATACTTTCTTAAGCATCTCTGGCACTGTATGTGCTGAGAACCCACTGATAATCAAAACAGATCCTTGTAGAATTTAGGATCTTACAGAAATGTAAAGGAGGTAAATCCTTTCTCAGCCGGACCAAATGGGACCTAATTCACTTCTGCAATTAAGCCTTTCCAAATCATTTTAGGTTCAGTAATGTAAGCCCTTCCTTAAGAAAAGACTAGGTTCCTAAATACTATTACTCAGTAAAAGGAACCAGGGATTCATGGAGAAATTACTGATTCAAAGATTGAAAAATGTGGGGGGAAAAAAAGAGCCAGAATATCTTATCTTGGAAAGTAAGGATGTGTGCGAAAAAGTGATGGGACATTTTAAAAGAACAAGAAGTCAGCCTAAAGGAGCTCTCACTAGGATAATTTGAACATCAAAATAACCATAATGTATTATAACCCAGAATCCAGAGTCTATATCAATAGGAAATAAATTTTTTTAAGGGAAGCTCATTCTTAGAGTAGAATAGTCAACTAAAAAATGTAGAAGGGTAAAGAACTTTAAAAATTACCATTTTTAACTATTGTAGTAGTCTTTGACTCAGGCAAGAATCATCAATGGATGTGAAAATGAGTTGGTATGAGATTTTTCAGAAACAGGGTATTGACACAGTCTCAAAAGTATCTCCTCTCTAGAGAAGGGACCTTCCTGTACTCTTGGTGGGGATGCAAATTGGTACAGCCACTATGGGGTTCCTTAAAGAACTAAAAGAGCTACTGTATGTGCATACTAAGTCACTTCAGTCATGTTTGACCGAGACCCCATGGACTGTAGCCTGCCAGGCTTATCTGTCCATGAGATCCTCCAGCAAGAATACTGAAGTGGGTTGCCATTTCCTTCTCAAGGGGATCTTCCTCACCCAGGGATTGAACCTGCATCTCTTACATCTCCTAGAACACATTGGTAGGCGTGTCCTTTACCACTAGCACCACCTGGAAAGTTCCAGAGCTACTGTGTGACCCTTCAATCCCACTCGTGGGCATGTTCTCAGAGGAAAAAATTGGTCTAAAAGGATACATGCATCCCAATGTTCACTCAGCAGTGTTTACAATAGCTAAGACATGAAAGCAACCTAAATGTCCATCGACAGAGACATGGATAAAGAAAAGGTGGTGTATAGATATATACGATGGAATATTACTCAGCCATTAAGAAGAATGAAATAATGTCATTTGCAGCTACATGGGTGGACCAAGAGATTGTCATATGAGTGAAGTAAGACAGAGGAGAAATATATGACATCTCATATACAGAATCTAAAAAGAAATTATACAAATGAACATTATTTACAAAACAGAAACAGACTCATAGACTTAGAGAATGAACTTATGGTTGGGGGGGCGGGGGGTGGGGAAGGAGGAGAAGGGATAGTTAGGGATCAACATGCACACACTGCTATATTCAAAATGGATAACCAACAAGGACCTACTGTATAGCACATGGAGCTCAGCTCAATGTTATATGGGAGCCTGGATGGAAGTGGGGGGAGTTGAGAGAGAATGGATACATGCATATATATGGCTGAGTCCTTTGCTGTTCACCTGTAACTATCACAACATTGTTAATCAGCTATACTCCTTCCTTCCCTAAATGCACAACTTTAATCCTGAGGAAACATCAAAGAAAGAAATTTTACAAAATACCTGAACTGTACTCTTTAAAATTGTCCATGTCATGAAAGATGAAGAAAGACTGAGAAACTTACAGAGTAAAGGGAACTAAAGAAACATGACCCTTAAATGCAATGTGTCATCCTGGATTGGATGTGGACCCTAAAAAAAGCCATTACTAAAGGACATAATTGGCAGATTTTGAATGGGGATTGTAGATTATATTATCACAGTTAAATTTCCTGATTTTGATCATCTTACTGGGATTGTGTAAGAAAATAATGCTTCTTGAGAAATGCACTCAAGTATTTAGGTAAAAATATAAGTCTGCAGCTTATTCCCAAGTTGTTCCAATTATAAAGATAGATGGATGGATGGATGGACAGAAAAGAATCTATTAAAGCAATTGTGGCAAAATGTTAAAAACTGGTAACTCTAGATGAAGTACACCCTTTTACTATTCTTTCATCTTTGCTGTAAATTTGAAATTATTTCAAAATTTTAAAATAGTTACAATTAAGGAAGGAAGCACAGGGCTGCGCCTTTACTACAGTTTTTTAATCCAGTTTTCTGTTGATAGGTGGAGCTGTGTTCCCTCCCTGCTCTCCACCCAGGTGCCCTTTCCCGATAAAGTCTCTTGCTTTGTCAGCACATGTGTCTCCTCAGACAATTCATTTCCTACTGTTAGACAAGAGCCCAGTTTCGGGCCCTGGAAGGGGTCCCTCTTCCTGCAACAAATGGCAACTCTGGTGGGACTCTTCTTAGCTGAGACTGACATCCTGACCACTCAGGATACTCAGGGGCCAGCTTGCCTGCCAATGGACCAGACCCAGCGGCCGCAACTGGGACCCTTTTGTCCCTGGTCTCCTCCTGACGCGGACAACTGGCCAGAGTGCCCCAAACAGTAAGGAACAAAAGACTGTATTGACCTCTCTCCCTTCCCCTCTCTCTCCCCTCTCCTTAACCTTTCCTATCCTTCCCTGTTTTTCTAGTCCCCTGGTCCTGGATCCAGGAATCTGGTCGAAGGGCCCTCAGCCTGAGCTGAGGATTAGAGACTGATCACCTCCTCTTGGCAGAGAACTCGAATTCTGGTTCTGGTCTGGTCTGATTTCTAGGGCTGAGTTCCGGTCCTCCCTTCTCTGGAGGCCCAGGGAAAAGTCCCATAACGCCTGGGTATCTGTAGCTGGCAGGAGACGTCTGTAAGGCCACCTCTTTTGCACCCCCCGCTCCCGCCTCCTCCCCCTTCTTCTTTCAACCTGGCCTCCTTTCCTCCCTTGAAATCTTTGATGTTAGTACTTGGATTCTTGTTTTTAAGGGCTTCCCTGGTGGTGCAGAGGTTAAAGCATCTACCTGCAATGTGGGAGACCTGGGTTCGATCTCTGGGTTGGGAAGATCCCCTGGAGAAGGAAATGGCAACCCACTCCAGTATTCTTGCCTGGGGAATCCCATGGACAGAGGAGCTTGGTGGGCTACAGTCCACAGGTCGCAAAGAGTTGGACACGACTGAGGAACTTCACTTTCACTAAACTACGGTGGAGGTAATGAAGATAATGGTGAAGTCGCTCAGTCCACCAGGGAAGATAATGGTGACCTTCAAAACATCCCATGCATGTACTGCTACACTCAGTGCCCCCTACCATGCAGCAGGCCACCACAGACCCATGCCTCCACTGGAGACTCCTGGACACTCACAGGCAAGTCTGGGTAGGATCTTGTAGGATCACTGCTCCTTTCTCCTGGGTCCTGGTACCTAAGGTTGTTTTTGTGCCCTCCAAGAGTCTATTTCCCAGTCCTGTGTAAGTTCTGGCAGCTCTATGGTGGGGTTAATGGTGACCTCCAAAGGGCTTATGCCATACCCACGTTGGCTGCACCCAGAGCCCCTGTCCCTGTGGCAGTCCACCGCTGACCCATACCTCCACAGGAGATGCTCAAACACAGTTCTGTCTCAGTCTCTGTGGGGTCCCTGGGTCCTGGTGCGCACAAGGTTTGTTTGAGCCTCTGAGCATCTCTGGCGGGAATGGAGTTTGATTCTAAACACGAATTCAGCCCTGCTACTGTCTTGCTGGGGCTTTTCCTTTGCCCGTGGACATGGGGTATCTCCTCACAGCCGCTCTAGCACCTACCATCTTACTGGGGTTTTTCTGACCTTGGACTGCTAATAATCGAGATACTCACAAGGACCACCAGGAAAGAGTATGTTAGCCTTTGGACTAGGAGTGGCTATTATAGAGACATGATCCTGCTAACTACTAATTACTACCAACTGCTAGAAAACATATCTTTGAATCAGACAATCCAGTAATCAGACCATCAGAGAAACATGTGAGCTCACCAAACAAGGATTTCAGTTTAGATTTTGTCTTTACCAAATGAAGTTAAAGGAACAAATTGTTGTTAAATTTAAATGGAAGAGCCTGCCATTGTTCTTCCACATCTGGTTGTTGCTGTTTACCTTCCTTTGTTGTGTCTACACCTTCATAAGCTTTTTGGCAGGTATATGTTAAACACTTCAGTTTCATGGTCAAGACAAGTTCAGAGGCCATGGATACGAGCAACTTACCTGTCTGTTTTCTTCTTTTTTCCATGACTATCTCTACTGCCTCATCTTGATTTACAAGCAAAACCTAGAAAACCAACAAAAATAAGTATTTTGTGGTTTATCTAGGAATAATATAGAGAATATTGCTGTTATTTTTGGTGAAGAAAATCAGTTTTGCATAGTTTCAGTTCAGTTCAGTCGCTCAGTCGTGTCCGACTCTTTGCGACCCCATGAATCGCAACACCCCAGGGCTCCCTGTCCATCACCAACTCCCGGAGTTCACTCAGACTCACGTCCATCGAGCCAGTGATGCCATCCAGCCATCTCATTCTCTGTCGTCCCCTTCTCCTGCCCCTAATCCCTCCCAGCATCAGAGTTTTTTCCAATGAGTCAACTCTTCGCATGAGGTGGCCAAAGTACTGGAGTTTCAGCTTTAGCATCATTCCTTCCAAAGAAATCCCAGGGTTGATCTCCTTCAGAATGGAGTGGTTGGATCTCCTTGCAGTCCAGGGGACTCTCAAGAGTCTTCTCCAACACCACAGTTCAAAAGCATCAATTCTTTGGCACTTAGCTTTCTTCACAGTCTAACTCTCACAACCATACATGACCACTGGAAAAACCAAAGCCTTGACTAGACAGACCTTTGTTGGCAAAGTAATGTCTCTGCTTTTGAATATGCTCTCTAGGTTGTTCATAACTTTTCTTCCAAGGAGTAAGCGTCTTTTAATTTCATGGTTGCAGTCACCATCTGCAGTGATTTTGGAGCCCCCAAAAATAAAGTCTGACACTGTTTCCACTGTTTCCCCATCTATTTCCCATGAAGTGATGGGACCAGATGCCATGATCTTCGTTTTCTGAATGTTGAGCTTTAAGCCAACTTTTTCACTCTCCTCTTTCACTTTCAAGAGGCTTTTTAGTTCCTCTTCACTTTCTGCCATAAGGGTAGTGTCATCTGCATATCTGAGGTTACTGATGTTTCTCCCGGCAATCTTGATTCCAGCTTGTGCTTCTTCCAGCCCAGTGTTTCTCATGATGTACTCTGCATATAAGTTAAATAAGCAGGGTGACAATATACAGCCTTGATGTACTCCTTTTCCTGGAACCAGTCTGTTGTTCCATGTCCAGTTTCTAACTGTTGC
>SJYX01005823.1:84598-119265 GCA_006410675.1 Oreotragus oreotragus | reverse complement strand
ATGTCCTGAACTGCCAGAGAGGACGAGGCGGCCCTGTATTTCCCAGTGAGATGCCCTGGTGGAGAGAGCACGGGAGTGCAAAGCATGCGGAGCACGTGCTGTTTGTGTGAGATAGACTGTGTGTGTGTGCCTGAGAGCACAGAGCGTGTGCCCCGAGCAGCAGGAGACGCTGGGAGGAGGAGCTGCCTCCGGAGAGGACACCGCTACCCTCCTTGCCATAGGATTGTTCTTGGCGCCATCTGAATATTCTACCAGGTCGGAAAAATGTCACCTCCTCCACAGAGCCTTCCCTGATTGCCAGGGCAGTCACGGACTCCCCCATAGTTTCCACCCCTGTCCTGGGCCGTTGGGTAATTTTCACTTGGTCCCTCTGGTGACTGTGTGCCAGTTATTAATAGCCTCTGGCATCAGGCCAGCAGCTCCCTGCGGTGGACATGGAGCTGTGCCACCCAGACCCCCTGCCTATAGCAGTGTGCTGGTAAACCAGCTCCCAAGAGAAGAAAAGGCCCAGTGTGGGATAAATGCTCCCACCACAGCCAATTTGAAGCTACCAGTGGCTTAGCAATCAGCTTGCATGTCTCCAATATTTAATACAGGCTCTTGTGAGTGCCAGGAGCCAGCGCCAGCACACCGCGGGACTGGGCAGCCTCCAGCTGTGAGACCCTGCAGGGTCCGTCCCAGCCCCACATACCTGCCGCCTTCCCCACAGCCGGGGACAGAGAAAGGCGGGGGTCCCATGGTCTGGCTGCTCTGGTGGGCGGTACCCGCTCTGGTGCTCCCACCGAGGCGCTGCAGGCACACTCGTGCCCCACCCTGTTCCTCTCCACCCTCCCTGTGTGCATGCGCTTACTTATGTCTAACTTTTCATGACCCATGGACTGTAGCCCGCCAGGCTCCTCTGTCCATGGGATTCTCCAGGCAAGGATACTGGAGTGGGTTGCCATTTCCTCCTCCAGGGGATCTTCCTGACCCAGGGATCGAACCCACATCTCCTGCATTGGCAGGCAGATTCTTTACCACTGAGCCACCTGGGACCCCCCTTCACTGATTCCTCATGAACAGCTTGGACCGGACTCCATCTCAGCCTCTGCTCCTCGGGCTGCGAGAACAAGGAGACCCCCCCAACCAGCTGTGACACTCCTGGGGGGCTGGGGCCAGGACACGCCCCTCCACCCCCAGCCTCAGGCAGAGAGCCCGGCGCGGCGTAGGTGTCGGCAGCCGTGCGGGGAGAGGAGGGCCCGCTGGGCGTCTGCTCCTGTGTGCCTTCCTCAGTCCTCACTTGTGCACCGAGCACCTGCTCCCCTCTGCTGTGGGGGCCCCGGGGGCCCGTGAGACAGACACAGGCCATCCTGCCTTCCCTGAGCCTGCCCAGATGGAGCAGCCCTGGGACCAACACCGCCCCCAGAGCGAAGCCGGAGACGGAGCGAGCGAGGCTCGACCCGGGACGAGCTGCTCCGTGCGCAGCAAGGACCCGAAACGAAGCAGGACATGCGAGAATCCGCCCAGTGCAAGACAACACAGAGGAGGAGAGAGTCCCCCCAGTGAGAGGCTCCGGGAGGACAGCAACGTGGACAAAATGAACACAGAACACTCTCTAAACCACGCGCAAAAGCAAACCCGAACACTCTCTAACGCCACGCACAAAAGCAAACCCGAACACTCTCTAACGCCACGCACAAAAGCAAACCCGAAATGGACGAAAGCTCTAAATGACAGACTGGATACTATAAAAGCCTTAGAGGAAAACATACGGAGAACACTCCTTGACATAGATTGCAGCCGTATCTTTCTGGATCCATCTCCTAGAGTAACAGAAATAAAACAAATGAGACCAAGTTAAACTCAAAAGCTCTTGCACAGCAAAGCAAATCATGAACAAAATGAAAAGACACAGGGAAATGCCAATTAAAACTACGAGGAGGTATTACCTCACATGGGTCAGAATGGCCATCATCCAAAAAATCTACAGGAATTCCTGGAGAGGGTGTGGAGAAAAGAGAACCCTCCCGCACTGTTGGTAGGAATGTAAATGAGTACGTCCAGTATGGAGAACAGTATGGAGGTTCCTCGACAAACTAGAAATAGAACTTGCCATGTGACCCAGCAGTCCCACTGCTGAGCATATGGCCAGAGGAAACCATAAACCCAAGAGACACATGCCCCCCAGTCTTCACTGCAGCCCTGCTTAGCACAGGCAGGACACGGAAGCAACCTAGACGTCCATCGACAGGAATGGATAAAGGAGATGCGGCATGCATATACAATGGAATGTTACTCGGCCGTAAAAAGGAACAAATCGTGCTGTTTGCAAAGACAGGGATGGACCTAGGGACTGTCGTGCAGAGTGAAGAAAAGCATCGCATAGTGTCATCTATAGGTGGACAGGGAGACCCGGCATGCTGCGATTCATGGGGTCGCAGAGTCGGACACGACTGAGCGACTGAACTGATAGGTGGAATGTAGGAAAATGGTTCGCATGAACCTGTTTGCAAAGCAGAGATAAGGCACAGATGCAGAAAAAATAAATGGATACCAAGCAGGTAGGCTGGGGAGGGATGAACTGGGAGGCTGGAACCAACGAACACACGCCTCTGTGTGCGACGTGAATGACTGAGACGAACCTGCTGTGCAGCCAGGCAGCTCCACTCCGCGCCCTGTGGCACCCTAAACGGGAATGAGGCCCAGAGCAGGAAGGGTATGTGTACGCGTGGAACTGATTCACCTTGGTGTGTGCGGTAGAAATTAACACGACACCGGAAACCAACTATACTGCAACGAAATTTTTTTAAAAAACAAAAGGACAACCCGCAGAATGGGAGAAAATACTTGCAAACAATGCAGCTGACAGGGGATCCATTTCCAGAATTTACAAACAGCTCGGGGGCTTCAATATTAAATACAGCAACCAATGATCCCGTCCAAAGCTGGGCAGAGAAACCTGAATAGACCTTTCTCCAAGGAAAACACACCGATGGCCAAGAGGCACAGGAAAGGATGCTCAACACAGATGGTTATTAGGAGAAATGCCGATCAAAGCTACCATGTGATATCACCTCACGCCAGTCAGAGTGACCATCATCAAAACGTCTACAGACAATGGATGCTGGGGAGGGTGTGGAGAGAAGGGAGCCCTCCCACACTGCCAGAGGGAATGCACGTCGGCTCATCCACTGTGGAAACAAATATGGGGCTTCCTTGAGCAGCTGAAATCAGAGCTGCCCTATGACGCAGCGTCCCACTACTGGGAGCGCATCTGGAGAAAACTGTAATTCCAGAAGACACACGCACCCCCGTGTCCACTGCAGCGCTATTTACGGGACATGGAAACAGCCCAGATGTCCCCCAACAGATGAATGGAAAAAAAAGATGGGGTACATATACACAGCGGAATACTTCAGTCGCTCAGGCGTGTCCAGCTCTTTGCGACCCCATGGACCGAAGCACGCCAGGCCTCCCTGTCCATCACCGACTCCTGGAGTCCACTCAAACTCTGTCCATTGAGTCGGTGATGCCATCCAACCATCTCGCCCTCTGTCGTCCCCTCCTCCTCCCGCCCTCAATCTTTCCCAGCATCAAAGTCTTTTCAAATGAATCAGCTTTTCGCATCAGGTGGCCAAAGTATTGGAGTTTCACCTTCAACATCAGTCCTTCCAGTGAATATTCAGGACTGATTTCCTTCAGGAATACTACTCGGCCATAAAAAAATGAAATCATGCTATTTGCAGCCCCGTGGATGGACCTGGAGATTATCGTACTGAGTGAAGACCCACAGAGAAAGACAGAGACATATGATACTGCGTGTATGTGGAGTCTCAAATATGACACAAATGAGCTTATTTACAAAAGAGAAGCAGAGTGGACTGATGGACCCCGATGAGGGAGGGTTGGGGAGGGGCAGCCTGGGAGTCAGGGCTGGACGTAGACACCCTGCTGCATTTAAAATAGATAACCAGCAAGGACCACAGGGAACTCTGCTCAATATTCTGTAATGCCCCAAATGGGGAAAGACTCTGAAAAAGGAAAGAATGTATATATAACCGAATCACTGCTGTACACCCGCAGCTACAACAGCATTGTTGATCAGCTGTACTCCAGTATAAAATAAAAAACTTTCAAACAAAATTCAAGCTTGGAATAACGTTAAAAACTCTCCGTGGCACGTGAGAGAACGTAAAAATGTAAAGGAAAAGAAACTAAAATCTTCTCTAAATAAGTGTGTTAGTCTCTCAGACGTACCGACTCTGACCACATGGACTGTAGCCCGCCAGGCTCCTCTGTCTGTGGAATTCTCCAGGTAAGAATACTGGAGTGGGTTGCTGTGCCCTCCTCCAGAGGATCTTCCCGACCCAAGGAATGAACCCAGGACACCCCCCACTGCAGGTGGATTCTTTCTTTACGACTGGAGCCACAAGAGAAAACCTAACATTAAAAAAATAATAATAAAACTATCAAGGCCCGCCCTGTACATACGAGCAGCGAACTCTGCTCACTATTCTGTAATTACTTAAATGGGAAAAGAATTTGAAACATAGAAACATGTGTATGTCTAGGTGGGTCACTCTGCTATATACCTGAAACTAACGCAACACTGTGAAGCAACAATATTTCAATAAAAAGTTTTAAAAAGTTGAACTTAGGGGAGATGGAGGAACAGCGGTTAAACCCAGGGATCAGCGCATGCCAAGGCCCGGCATGCGGACAGCCCCCCGGGAGGAGCGGGAGGAGACCGGGCTGGACGGTCAGGGCAGGGGCGCTCCTGAGGACCTGCGGGCCCAGGGGTTCCGGGAAGGGGCCCTCCTGCAGGGAGGGATGAGGTCTGGCTGACCCCCTGAGACGACCCCAGAGAGGGTGGAAATGAGGTCCGAGAGGCAGAGTGGAGGGCGGGGAGGCCGTCCCCATCACCCAGGCCGGAGACGCTGGAGGCCCCGATGGAGGCGGTGGCAGTGGGGGAAGGGGAGGTGACAGCCGGTGGGGAGGGGCGCGGGGCCCCGGGGCGAGCCACGGGCCCCTGATGGACACGGAGGCCGTGCAGTGAAACCGGGGCCAGGCCAGGAGCCAGGCTCGGGGAAGGGCACGAGTCGAGGGCGTGATGGGGACATTTCAGGCTCAGTGAGTGGTCAGGAAGAGGGGCCGGTCACCACGAGGTGGGGAAATCTGAAATCTGGCCCCGGTCAGCTTGAGCGACCACAGCAGACGATCCTGGTCAGGATCCAGTCACTTCCAAAAACTCGATAAAACGTCGATGAAAACAGCCAGAAGTAGGACACCCACCTCTATCATTTTGAGTATTAAAGAAAAGATTAGAAACGAGACTGAGAAAGATGGCCGCCAGCTAGCTATGAATTAAGAGGCTGCTAAAAAGGCAACCACCCGAAGCCATATTAACAGAGGTCTAACGTTCATAACGTAGGAGGAGACAGTCTGGCCGTGTGACTTTCAGAACTGGGCTATGCCCCCACCGATGGACAGACCCAGAGAGCACGCATACACGAGGGGGCTGGAGAGCCCAGGCGGATAGAGCTGGAACTGCCCCCCCACCCCAGAGAAGGCAGATTCTGGGGTCCTGGGCACCACCCCCTACACTCTGCTGGCCTGTCCTGGGGCAGGGTGAAAGGGAGGAGCTGTGTGTCCAGGGGTCAGAACTGGGACCTCTATTTTGGAAGGTATGTAGCAGCTATATAAGCTATTTTTTCCCATTAAATCTACAAAATAAATAAATAAAAAGATACACTACTGATACATGTAACAAAACTGATGAATCTCCAAAACCATTACGCAGAATGAATGAAGATAAAAACAATAAAGTACATATCATATTCTAAAAAAAAAAGAACTGGGACCCCAGCTGCAAGGGCGTCACAGGCAACAGATCCCAGCTCCGTGCAAAGTCAGGCGACCCCACCATGCTGGCCAGCACTGGGGGGCCACAAGAGCTGGGGATCTCTTGTCCTGGGAGGTATGGGGGCGGCAGCTGGGGTCTGCAGGGGGCATTCCTGAGCCAGGTGGGGCGGGGCCGCTTTTAACCTGCTCCTCTGTCCCCCAGCCCAGCAACCAAACCTGTCTGGAGTAGTAGGAAGGATTTTCTGCACCGCTGGAGGGAGAAAAATCAATCTCTCCCTGACAGGTCCCCCGGGAAGTGCCAACAATGTACCAGGTGCTGCCCAGAGCCCGGAATTACCAGGGCAGGGCTCCCAGGCCTGGGAGGGGCCTCGGGAGAAACTTGCTCCAGAAAAAATTCCTGATTGATGACACCCAACAGATACTATCGAGGCTGGCCTCCTGGGCCGCCCCAGACTTTGGGGCTGCCTGGATGATCTGGGGGTGGACTCCCTGGAGGAGGAAGGGGTTCTCCGGGGAGGGAGGGCAGGCAGTGACCGAGGCCCTCTGTCACCCTCCATAGCATTGAGAGAGGCAGCTGAGTGCTGAAACCAAAAGCTCTTGGTCAGTGCTGAGCTCCACTGCCCCCTCCACACTGCAGCCCTCACCCAGCCCAGGGAAATTCGCGGCCCAGGACATTTCCCCACCTCGTGGTGACCGGCCCTCCTCCAGGAATGCACCTCCATTCATCCCTACATGGCCCTGCCCAGCCCAGCCCTCCTGGGGCCTCTGCAAATGCCACCTCCTCCTCCTCCTCCTCAGAGCGCCCTGCCCCTGCCCCACCCAGCCCAGAAGGACTCCAACACGGACCTCTCCCACGCCTGACACCCTTCTCTTTATGCCCTTGTTTACCGCCAAGCTGCGTGGCCTCCAAGCTCTGCAGACGTGGATTCCGCAGTGAGGCTTTCTCCAGCCATGGAAACTGAAGGGGCCCCAGCCAGTCCTCACTGCTATTTGCCACCAGCCATCTCTCCAGTTCCCACTGGTCACCGCTAAGTGCAGGCTTGTGACTCAGGCGGGTCGGGACCAATCAGAGGGAGTCCTCGGGGTTCGGTGAGAGACTGAGAAAGATCGACCGCTTTAGACAACCACCAGCTTACTGTGAACTAAGAGGCTGCTGAAAGGCCACCATCTGAAGCCATGTTAACAGTGGTCTAACATTCGTAATACAGGAGGAGATGGCCTGGCCGTGTGACTTTCAGAAGAACTGTAGTTTCCCACCAGAGGAGCAGGAGGGGCTACAGAGGGCAGAGCCACGGACGGGCATCTCGCGGCCACGTGGTCTAACCAGGAAGGCAGAGCTGAGAAACAGAGAGAGGAGGCAGGGTGTGTGGACGTGGTTCCTGGGAGTATCATTTGTGCCCTGGATCAAGCTGGCCCTGAATCCGCTACCCTGGGACCAGTTGCTTCCGTGAACTAATGAATTCCCTTTTTGTTTTTAAGCTGGCTTGAGTTGGGTTTCTGTCCTTGTGGATTAAAATGTTGTACCTGGCCGAGAGGTCCTTCTGCCTGTGCAGCGCGATGCTTCTCCTAAACCCCAAAGCCAGTCTCTAGCTGGCTGAAGTCACAGCAGGAAGCGGAGCTGAGAGGCTCGAACATCTCCAGCTTCGGTCCACCCCCGCCTCGCTGGTTGGCCCACCTGGCGGCTCTGCAGGGAGAGCTCGGTTCTGGACTGTTTGTGCCCCACCTGGTGGGCAGCGACCCAGACGATCAACCTCAGTCCCAGCACAGCAGTACGCTGTGACGAGCGCAGCCTGAAGCAGGGCAGCAAGCACCAGAGCGAGGCAGCCCAAGAACCTGGTGCCAACCCCACCTCCGGCCACCACATGCTGGTGGTGGCGGAAATGGCCAGACACAGGGCACGCTGCCTGCCTGCCCAGCCCCCTGACCACAGCGGGGAGAGCGCCAGACCCCACCTGATAAAGAGAGACCCCAGAACGCAACTTCCGTTTCCTATCTTTGGATGCTGTGGTGTGAAAGCGTGATTGCGGGAGCTTAGGCAGCCACCTTGTGACCCAAAGGCGAGAGACCCAGAGGCCAACAAGGTAACAAGGGCAGATGGAAAGTCGGAAACAGCTTGGGTCTCGCAGGGTCTGCAGAGCCTCTGAAAGAAACTATCCAGACTTTCCTTTTGTAGGAAAAAGCCAACTCCTATCATCAAAGCCACACCTAATACGGTATTGTGGTACTTGGCACCTTGCACCTTCAGAGATCTGCTCCTTGTTGTCCAGCAGGAGCAAGTCTTTCCTCAGAGGAGAAGGTGGAGATTAAGGAGAGAGGGGCGGGGCTTCCCTGGTGGCTCCCAATGCTGGGGGCCCCGGGTTCAATCCCTTGTGGGGGAAGTAGATCCCACAGGCAGCAACCAAGAGTTCACATGCCACAGCTAAAGATCCCTCATGTCACAGGGAAGATCAGAGATCCCGAGTGCAGCCAAATAGATATATTTTTTAAAAACCTCTTTGAGTTTTCCTTGTTTAGCACAAGGAATGCTGGGGTGAGCCAGCACGGGGTGGNCTGGTGGCTCCCAATGCTGGGGGCCCCGGGTTCAATCCCTTGTGGGGGAAGTAGATCCCACAGGCAGCAACCAAGAGTTCACATGCCACAGCTAAAGATCCCTCATGTCACAGGGAAGATCAGAGATCCCGAGTGCAGCCAAATAGATATATTTTTTAAAAACCTCTTTGAGTTTTCCTTGTTTAGCACAAGGAATGCTGGGGTGACCCAGCACGGGGTGGGAGGCGTGGGGGGCAGGGTCGTGGGGTGGAGGGAGCAGGCAGGCCCAAGTCCTGGTTCTGCCCCTGCGTTGCTGGGTGGCTGCTGGCGAGTCCCTTTCCTTCTCTGGGCCCCGGGCTCCTCTGCTTCCAGGACGAAGGCCCCAGAGAGGACTTCCCAAGAGAGAAGACAGGGACACAGGGACGAGACGGGCACGTTCTCCCAGGTGTCGCTGGGGCGGGAGGCAAGTTCTGGCTGGTGCAGGAGCAGAGACAGAAGTGAGGGGGCAGCCAGCCCCCCAGGGTGGGGGGCACTGTGAGTGCCCCCTGCAGCCCGGCCCCACCCTCCCGCACCCAGCCCCTCCTGTTGGAACCCCACACCCAGCTCCTGCCGCCTGCCCGGGTGCACCCCACGATCGCCGCCTCCTCCCCGCGCACCGTCTGCCCTGGCCCCTGCCGCATGCTTGCCCGTCCTTGTGGATACTGCCCTGGCCCCTGCCGCCTCCTTGCCCGTCCGTGTGGACACGGCCCTGGCCCCTGCCTCATCCTTGCCCATCATCCGTGTGGACATGGCCTGTGTTGGCTGCATCAGGACCGGTGACCCGTGGCAGGGTGCCGGGTCCAAGGAGCCCTCGGAAGGGCAGCCGTGTGAAGGGCACCGGTCACAGGGCTGGATGGCGCCGTGGGTGCCACGGCGCCCACCCAGGCCCTCCTTGCCCATCATCCGTGTGGACATGGCCTGTGTTGGCTGCATCAGGACCGGTGACCCGTGGCAGGGTGCCGGGTCCAAGGAGCCCTCGGAAGGGCAGCCGTGTGAAGGGCACCGGTCACAGGGCTGGATGGCGCCGTGGGTGCCACGGCGCCCACCCAGGCCCTCCTCCAGGACCAACCACTCACCAGCCAGGGTGTCGGCCTGTGAGGCCACAGCCTCCTGGAACCATCCTTCAGGAAGACCCCTGGAGGAGGGCGTGGCCATCCACTCCATATCCGTGCCTGGAGAATCCCCTGGACGGACAAGCCTGGTGGGCTGCGGTCCACGCAGTCGCAAAGAGTCGGACACGACCGATGGGGGTCAGCACACGCAGGAGCCCCTGTGCCCGAGCTCACGGCCCCTCATCAGGGCGGCTGTGACCAGTGCCTGCTTGATGCTGGGTGCCCTGCCTCCCGCTGGGGACGACGCTAAAGGGACGTTTGGGGCCCAGAGCCACTCCCAGGACCCACTGGAGCCTCTGCAGCCATGGCATCCTCGCCTGGCTACTCTCCCGCTTCCGGGGAAAGGTGCGGCGGGTGAGTGTCCACGTCAGGGGCCCTTTCCGAGGACCCTGATCTAGGGCGCCGTGGAACCATGGGCAGGATGCCACCCCCCAGACACAGGAGGTGCCACAGGTGTGAGCGCCGCCCTGGGAGGGGGCTGCCGGCGCCCCCGTCCCCTGCCCGCCGCCCCCCCACTCCCACTCCTTTCTCCACCGCCCCTCCTCCCCGCACGTCGATCCATCATGAGCAGAAAAGCTTCACTTCACTCAGCTGCAGCTGTGTTCCTCTGGGCAACTCAGATGAAAGAGGGGGAAAGACAGCTTTTTTTTTTTGGTAAACACGTGGAGTATTTTCTTCTTGGTCACATTCTTTGAGTCACTCTGGATGCGCTGACTCCAAGCAAGGATTCCTGCCTGCCNCCCCGTCCCCTGCCCGCCGCCCCCCCACTCCCACTCCTTTCTCCACCGCCCCTCCTCCCCGCACGTCGATCCATCATGAGCAGAAAAGCTTCACTTCACTCAGCTGCAGCTGTGTTCCTCTGGGCAACTCAGATGAAAGAGGGGGAAAGACAGCTTTTTTTTTTTGGTAAACACGTGGAGTATTTTCTTCTTGGTCACATTCTTTGAGTCACTCTGGATGCGCTGACTCCAAGCAAGGATTCCTGCCTGCCTCCGGTGGGGATGGCTGGGGAGGCCGCGTTCCACAGAGCAGGGCTGCTGGAATGCGGCCGGGTTGGCCTGGGGAGGGGTGCGGACTCCGGCCGGGGCCTCGGGAACGAGCAGCGTCAGCCCTGTCCCCAAGGGAGACGCTCCCGGGTCTGGACTGGAACCTGCTGAAGTGAGTGTTGGCCAGGTGACGGCCGCTCAGACATCACCCCTGGCTCCCTGTCGTCCTGGGGCTGAAGCCTGGGGCCTGCCAGCCTCTGCCCATGGAGGGGTCTGGGAGGAACTGCTTCTCGGGGATAGACGGGCCTCGGCGCGGACTCATCTCTTTCTTGACTCTCACACACTCAGAGCACACGCGTGACCACCTCCCGCACAAGCTCAGTGCCCTGGGGCATGGACTGTGGCCCCAAGTAAGACAGTCAGGTGCCCCCAACTATAGGGTGAGGGGCAAGGAGGCTGATGGGAGTGAGCGGAGCCACAGAAGCATGTTCTTCCCGACTTGTGACTCTGCAACCCCATGGATGGCACCCTGCCAGGCTCCTCTGTCCATGGGATTTTCCAGGCAAGAAGGTTGGAATGCGTTGCCATGCCCTCCTTCAGGGGATCTCCCTGACCCAGGGATGGAACCCGCATCTCCTGCATTGCAGGCAGATTCTTTACCGCTGAGCCACCAGGGAGGTACATCCATTCGCTCCCTCACTCGCTAATTTCAACTTTCTAGCACGTGTTCATTGAATCGCTGCCCCAGGCAGGCCTGAGGTCGGTGACCGGGTGGCAGAAAGAGGCCAGGCCCCGCTCACCAGAAGCTGATGTCCTGGGCGGGGAGGCGGCCGTGGACCCGACTGTCACACGGGCACGAGGCTGACACTGCTCTCCCCTGCTGGCAGCTCTGAAGAGGAGTGCCCGCTGTTCCCTCCTGTGCTCACGGACCCCCAGCGGCGGCCCCGGCACCCCTATAGCCCGACTGGAAAGTGCTTCTAAGACAGCGGGAACAGCTGAGTCGGGGGGGGCGTCACGCGGTGTGGAGGGGCTGTTCCAGCTACTCCAGGTTTGGAGGGGCTTGGGGAGGGCCCTGGAACCATGACGATGGCTGCTGGCCAAGTGCTGGCTCCGTGGGTCCCCATGCCCCTCCTCCACCCCCGCGGTCGCCGCTGCCTCTTTGGCCGCACCCGCATCTCCTCTGTCCACCCTGATCGCCCTAGGTTCCTTGCGGCACCGCCGGCATGCTCCTGCCTCAGGGCCTTTGCACGGCTGGTTCTCTCCGCGGCTCCCGCCCCTGCTTCCTGGGGGCCTTAGGCTCAGATCTCACCTTTGCCCGGACTCTCCCTGACCCCTGCCCTGGTTCGTCCTGCTCCCCGCGGACATCGGTATCTGACAGCACACATTGCAGCCCTCGGCTTGTTTACCACGGGAACGCCACCTGCCCAAGGGCAGGGACTCAGCTGTCCGCTCCTGCCGCGGCCCCGGCACCCAGACTGCCTTCCAGAGCAGGCCCGGTGCTCAGGAACTGAGTGAATGGATGAAAGCAGGCCCGGCTGGAGTGGGCGGGGGGTGAAGAAACGACCTCCTAGCTGACACAGGATGAGCAGGGCCAGGCTGGGCGCAGAGGAGGAAAGGGCAGGCCGGGTGGAGAGAACAGGATGGGCGAAGGACTGCGTGGAAGGGAGCCGGGGAGCCCCACACTGGGGAGGAAGCTGGTGATCCAGCTGCACGGCCGCCCGCCTCCCGTGGGACGGGGACTTGGCATTGCAGCAGCTCCCTGCAGCACCACGTGGAGGAAAGACCCGAGCAGATACGGCGAGGAGGAGGACGCGGCTCAGCCAGGGGCAACTGCAGAGGGAAGCCGGGAAGCAGGGATGCTGGAGAACCGCTCGCCTCCCTCCAGGGGCAGCCCTCCGGACTGAGCCTGCGTCCACAGCACCTGCTGGGCTGCGTGGCCCCAGCCAGCCCTGCAGAGAGGCAGGGCCAGAGCACCCAGGGTACAAGTCCTGCCTGCATCCATCCAGACCCTGTGTCTTGACCCAGAGACCTGGGCTCTTTCAGGGATGGCTCCGAAGAGGATAGACTTCAAGGACGTGTGGTACCTGGGCACAAGGACGGTGCAACACTCAGACCAGAGGCGTGCGTCCACGCATGTTCACAGCAGCACTGCTCCAGCAGCCAGAAGGTGAAACAACCCAAACGGCCAGCATCGGACGAACAGATAAACCAGAGGTGGTCCGGACGGCAGGGGCGTATTACGCAGCCCTGAAAAGGGACGGAGTGGAGCCCTCCCTGGGGGTCCAGAGGCTGAGACTCTGAGCTCCCAATACCGGGGGCCTGGGTTCGATCCTGGTCAGGGAACTAGGGGATCCCGTGCGCCGCCGTGAAGCCCGGAGGCCCAGGGCCACCCCTGAAAACCGGCGCGGTCTAAGAACTTAAGAGCGGCGTTTCCTAAGGGGCGAGGTGCCGACGCTGGCTACAGCATGGACGGAGCTTGAGAGCGTGACGCTCGGTGACGGGAGCCAGGCCCCCAAGGGCGTATACTGCCACGGTCCCCCTGCACAGGAGCTCCTAAACGGGGTCCACAGAGGCAGGAAGCAGGCTGCTGGCCGCCTGGGGCCGGGGGACGGGGAGCCGCCACGGACAGGCGCAGGGTTCCTTTTGAGGCAGTAGAGAGTTCTAGAATGGACTGGTGATGGCTGTGTGGCTCCGGGAAGCCCTCCGTGAGCACTTTGTGCCCCAAACCACTCCCCTCAGGGCTTCAGCACCTGCGCACCCCTCGGTCTGCACCACCCTTCCTTGGTTCCTCGTCTGTCCTGTTCAGGAGGCCTTCAGAGGGGGCCGAGGTGTTCAGCAAGCATTTGCAAAGTGAGTGAATGAATGAGTGCATCAGTGAATGAGTGCGTGCGTGAATTAGAGTGAATGAATGAATGAGTGCGTGAATGAATGATGAGTGAATGAATGAGTGAATGGATGCATGAGTGAGTGAATGAATGAAGGCACCCTGGCTTGGGAGCCCAGATGGCCTTTTCCTTCATGGTGGGGTCTAACAGGCCCCCGACTTGGTCCACAGAAGACCAAGCTGCAGCCCTAGGGAGCGGCTCTGGGACCGAGGACACAGGGGAAGACTCGCCAGAGTACTGAGACAGCACCCAGGTCCCATCTGGGACCTGGTACCCTCTGTGCCCTTGGCCACCCCCAGATGAAGGGCCTGGACCCCTGCGAGGTCCTGCCTGGGTGGCCAGGCACGGCTGAAGGCCTGTGAGCGCCCCCGTCCCGCAGCGGAAGCGCCCTCTGCGTCGGCATCCCGGCGAGGGCGGGCCTGGCCCGCAGCCCCTGCTGCCCGGCAGCCAGCCCAGGGGCCACGGCGCGGGGACGCCTCCCCTGAGATCGCCTCTTTCCTGTCCCCGCTGGAGGCAGGTTTTTTTCCAGGCTGACGAGAGGGAAAAACACCCCGGGTTATCTCTGTCCCGGGGCAGTTTCCAGCAGCAGTCGGGGGTTCTCCCCCTGCCAGGGGCCGGGCGTAGTGCGGGGACAGCCGGCTCCTTACTGCTCTGCGGCGCCGGGTGACCAGGCGCGACAGAAGCCCCCCAAATGCCCCAGAGCAGAAGCTCCCTTTGTACTGGTGTCCAGGAGGGCTGTCGGCGCAGGTGGGCGGTCCCGTGTGTCTGCAGGAGCTCTGCAGGGAGAACCAGGAGGTCCACTGAAACCTTGGTGTCACACCAAGGCCCTGGTGCTCTCACAGCAGAGAGGAGAGGCATCAGTGTTCTGATCCCAGCTCTGCCACATCCTGGCCGGGTGATCGGGGGGACATTTAAAATCCCCGGGCCTGGTTCAACGGCAAGGAACAACAGCAGAGGCCACAGCTGGGGCCAGGCCCCGAGGGGCCCGCCGCAGCGGGGAGCTGGAGGAGGGGACCGCCGCGCGTTTGCAGGACTATTTATTCCCTGCAGAGGCTGCCAACCAGCCCGGGAATGCAGGTAGCCACGCGGGTTCTTCCCGGTTGGCCTGGGGGCAACTCCCAACTGAGAGTCTGTGGGGATGGAGTGAAAGTCCAGGAGAGAGTGAGCGCCCTGTCACCAGAGGTATTCAAGCCAGACTGAGATTGTGCCGTCCAAGAGAGGAGCCCCCTGCCACACGCACCTCTGAACTGGGGTTAGTCTGACGAGATGTGCTCTGGGTGTAAAGTGATGGCCAGATTTCAAAGGCTTGCTGTGGGAGGTGGGCAGGAAGGAGAGATGAGTCAGTCCTCCCCACGTTTTCATATTGCATGCGCACTCAGCCACTTCAGTCGTGTCTGACTCTGTGCGACCCTCTGGACGGTAGCCCACCAGGCTCCTCCGTCCATGGCATTCTCCAGGCCAGGATGCTGGAGTGGGTTGCCATTCCCTCTTCCAGGGCATCTTCCTGACCCAGGGACGGAACCCACGTCATCTCTTGTGTGTCCTGCATTCACTGGCAGGCGAATTCTTTACTCCTAACGCCACCTGGGAAGCCCACTTTAATACTGATTGCATATTAAATAAATGACAGTATTTTGCACACATTAAAAATATTATTAAGTTTAATGTCATCTCCTCTCACCTTTTTGATGGGGCTACTCTAAACTGGTTCATATTGGTTTCTCTTGGACAGCACTGGTCAGATTCCCTGACCGGTACCTTCACACACCCCTCAGGTGATATGTGTATGAATGAAAATCTCTGACACCCTGCAGGCGCCTTGACCCAGGGTCTGGGGGACTTGGCTCTGGGGGTCTGAGGACGAACAGCCTGAAGTCCAGCCGTGCTCCATGGAATATTAAATAATCTATCCCTCAGCCCCTGAGTCACACGCTTGGTGTGTAGTGTCCTTTCTGCTAGCTGGCTCTCACCAAGAACAAACACAAACTTTCAAGAGAAAGAGGTAGCTAAGCAGGGACTGGGCTCTCCTCGAAATGAGCCACGTCCCAAATCCACCGTTGGCTGGCATCCTGTAACTTGGTGAAAAGGTCACTCAGCCACGTCCGACTCTTTGTGACCCCATGGAGTATACAGTCCGCGCAGTTCTCCAGGTCAGGATACTGGAGCGGGGAGCCTTTCCCTTCTCCAGGGGATCTTCCCAACCCGGGGATTGAACTCAGGTCTCCTGCATTGCAGGTGGATTCTTTACCAACCGAATCACAAGAGAAGCCCAAGAATACGGGAGTGGGGAGCCTATTCCTTCTCCAGCGGATCTTCCCGACCCAGGAATCAAGCCAGGGTCTCCTGTGTTGCAGGAGGATGCTTTACCACCTGAGCTATCAGGCAAGCCCTGTAACTTGGTAAAGCCTGGGAAATAATCTCAGAAAACAACTGAAAAATGGATCTGCATGTTTAAATAAATAAATAAATAAAACACGTAAGCAACTCTCCCTAAATTCCTCCTCCTTCTTCTCTCTGAAAACCTGGCCCCGAGGTGTTCACCGGCACTAGATATACAACTGGTGAGCAAGTGAGTCACTCGAGGCGCCGGGGCCCAGGGCTGCTTCACGGTGGAGCCGCAAACCACGGAGAGCTGGGCGCTGGGATCAAAATGCCGACGGGCCTCCCGACGGGGAACAGGCCCAGGGAGGAGCAGGGCTGGGACCTGCCAGGGGAGTGGGCAGGGCGGGGCCCCTCTACACGCAAAGCAGCCCAGGCTCAGAGTCTGCCCTGGGTTTTCCGCAACAAAAGCCGTGCCACACACACTCCTTCCAGGGTCCAGGAGGTGATCTGCCCGTCGCCCCCACCCCAGACCCCAAACACACCGTCTGGGACCTCACCTCCTGTCTCCCTCAGTCAGTGAGCAACACTGGCCTCTTGGCCTCGAGCTCTTAGACTTGCCGTCCCCTCTGTCTGGGATGCTGTTCCCCCCCGCGGCTCGCTTCCTGACCTCCCGTTCAGCAGAGGCCTCCCCTGACTCCCTGATAGAAAATGCTCCCCCCTACCTCCGGTCATCTCTGCCCACTCATCCTGCCTGCTCTCCCTTCTCATCACAGCACTCAGTACACTGACAGTAGAGTCTATATATATGTGATTATTTGCTTATCCCCTGCTTTCCCTCTGGCATGTCAGCTCCATAAAGGCAAGTACCATTTAATCCCAGAGCTTAACACAGTACCAGACACAGAAATAGGTGCTTGATAAACATTTGTTGAAAGAGTGAATGCATGGATTCCCATCCCTTTCTTTCAGCTGGCCTCGTGATCTCACTGGGATCATGTCCAACTTGCCAGCGGTGAGCTCAGCTTTTCATGCGTCCGTTCAACACAGCCTCCTCCCAAATATCTATCCATCCATCCATCCAACTGTCTATCCGTATAACCGTTCATCCACACATCCTTCCAAATACCTCCTATCTGTCTTTCCTTCCCTGATGGCTCAGTGGTTAAGAACCCGCCTGCAGTGCAGGAGACCCCGGTTCTATCCCTGGGTCAGGAAGATCCCCTGGAGAAAGGAATGGCAACCCACTCCAGCATTCCTGCCTGGAGAATCCCGTGGACAGAGGGGCCTGGTGGGCTACACGAGGTGGCAGAGTCCCCGTGACTGAGTAAACAACATCATCCTCCCCTTCCAGACATCTGTCCGTCCATCCATGTATCCATTCACCTAATCATTTTCCAGTATCTATCCATCTAGTCATAAACACAGACCTGGGGAACAAGTGAGCCCCTCCGGGGTGCCATGGCTATCATTCACCCACGCCTGTGCCCATGTCATGCCCGTGTTATTCAGCCAGCCAGCCAGCCATTCAGCCATCCACCTGACCGTCTTAACATCTGTCCGTCTAATCACACATCCATCCACCCATCTGACCATCCTTCCAAACACAACCTGTCATCTATTTATCCATCCAGCTATCCACATAGATCCCACGTGGTAATTCCCTCTTTCCCTCTGCTGTTAGAACCTCGGCACCTCAGAAGCACAGGCTGTGCCTTCCCTCTGCTCAAGAGGGCTGGCATGTAGGAGACGCCAGTGAACGTTCGCTGAATGAGCATATTTTTCTTTTCCCCGTATTTATTTGTTTTGCATTTCCTACTCGACTGTGAGCTCCCTGGTGGCCAAGACCATTTGCTAGTCATCTGCTGCTAAAATCTCGCACCTGACTCAAAGAAGGGGTGTTATCCGTACTGAGTGAATGAGTCAGTGAATGCACAGGAGAGAAGGACTATGGCAAGAGTAGAGATTCTGGAGCCATACTGCCTGGAGGCAGATCCTGGCTCTCTCTATTTTTTTTTTAAGCGATATGACCTTGGGTGAGTTAATGAACCTCTCTGTGTCTCAGTGTCCTCATTTGTAAAAGGGAGATCACAGTCCTTCCTTCCTAAGTCAGAGGGAGAGAGACCAGCAGCGGATGACATCACCCATACGATTGATCTGAAGTAGGACACACGTGAACAGGTCCACGACATGGAGGCGGACTCTCAGAGAACAGTCGTGGCTGCCAAGGGTCGGAGGAGGGAAGGATCGGGAGTTTGGAATTAACAGACACAGATTGTTATATACAGGATGGAGAGACAAAACAGGCCCTACTGCGCAACCCAGGGAACTATGTCAATGTCTTGTGATTCTTTTAGTGGAAAAGAATATGAAAAAGACATGTGTATACGCAAGCTAATGACTCTGCTATGCAGCAGAAATTAACACACCATTGTAAATCAACTACAGTCATTTTAAAAATAGTGCTTCACTAGGCTCTTAGGAGATTTTTATGACTTAATATACATGGAGTACTTAGAGCAGAGCCTGGAGTAAGATAAGGGTGGGCTTCCCAGGTGGCGCTAGTGGTATAGAACCTGCCTGCAGGAGACGAGGGTTCGATCCCTGGGCTGGGAAGATCCCCTGGAGGAGGGCATGGCAGTCTGCTGCAGGATTCTTGCCCGGAGACTCCCATGGACAGAGGAGCCTGGCAGGCTTCAGTCCACAGGGTCACAAAGAGGCGGACACGACTGAAGAGACTTAGCAGACACAAGCACTCACACAGGCGGAACAGAGTGAGCAAAGGGAAGGAGGAGATGAGGTCAGAGGGTCCCCGGGGTCCGGGTGGCGAACAGCCTCACCGGCGTTTGTGAAGACTTCAGCTTCTGCTCTGGGCGAGGTGGGGGCTGATGTAGGGTTGGGAGTGGAGAGTGGATCCGGTAACTTACATGTGAAGCGCTTCCCTGGTGACCCAGTGGTTTAAGAGTGCGCTTCGCAACGCCAAGAGCACCGGTTCGATCCCTAGTCCGAGAAGACTGCACACGCCTCGGAGCAACCGAACCCGTGTGCCTGCTGAGCGCTCCCTCCGGAGCCTGCGAGCCCCGGGACGGGGGCCCACGTGCGCCTGGAGCCCATGCCCTGCGGCAAGAGAAGCCTGCGCACCCCAGCTGGAGAGCGGCCCCCGCTGGCTGCAACTAGAGGAAGGCCATGTGCAGCAACGGAGACCAGCCACAGCCCCAGATAAATCAATAAATATATGAAGACCACCACCACCTTCCATTTGAAGAGGCTGCCGGGCCACGCTGGCAGCAGGGAGACGCGTTAGGAGGCTGCTGTACCGCGCCAGGGAGGAGGCGATGGGGGGTGGGCAGTGAACGCCACGCACGAAGGCAGAGCCCGACTGCCGGACGCAGGGAGTGACGGGGGTCGGGACCAAGCCCAGGTCTGGGGCCCGGATGGTGGGGAGGACGGGGCTGCTCCCCCCAAACGGGTGGGCGGATGGAGGCGGGGCGTGTCTGTGGGAGAGGCAGGGGCAGTGAGGACTGGGCCGGGTGGGCTCCGGGCCAGCAGACCCCCTGGAACGGGCCGGGGGCAGCTGAGGCTCGAGTCTGGACAGACGTCTGGGCAGGAGACCGGATTCCACGGACACCTCTGCAGCTCCCGGATTGTGGTGGTGCCTGGGTACCTCTGGGTGGGCTGGGAAGGGCCGGGGCAGAGCTCTCTCCCGGGGGCGCTGCTCTGACACCTCCGAGACCCAGGGGGACCTCACCTGTCACGGAGCGGGGAGGGCCCGTGCAGCAGGCTCTGCCTCTAGCGACCCCCTCTCCTCTGTCCAGTGGAGTGACCAGTCTCCTCGAGCTCCCACACACCTCCTCCCCGGGTCCCCAGCAGGCCGCGCAAGTGGTCCATGGGAAACAAGGAGCTTCAGAGCTAGAAAGAGCCTAAGGAATTTCGAATATAGGAATTACAACCCAACTGGGGCTTCAAAATGACCACGGCAGCTACCACCACTGGCCATGGGAAAAACCATGTTCACGACAGCAGCCGCTGTCCTCCAAGCACCCGTCACAGGGGAGCACGGGCCTCATCTTCACGCCACAGATGGCTCCAGCGTGCAGCTTAGCACTGCCTCTCTACCGGCGAGGAAACCAAGGCTGAGGCGGGCAGACCACCCAGGGTCACGTGGCGAACCACAAAGTCAGGTTCTTCTGACCTCTTTCCTCAGCCTGTGATTCCCACCTCCCAGTGCAGAACAGAAGCCCAGCGTCCCCTCCTGGGCCAAGAGCTCGGTGTGGCGAGGAGAACTTGACCTGCCCCCGACCCAGGACTCGGCGCCCTGCAGAACCAGCCAGCCCACAGGCCAGAGCCTCAAGTAAGTCACCTGCAAAACGGGCACCGTTACCCCCGCTCACTTGGAGGAGAACCGTGAGGCTTGACCAAGGAAACGTGTTAGAAAGTGAGGTCACTCAGTCGTGTCCGACTCTTTGCGACCCCGTAGACTGCAGCCCGCCAGGCTCCTCTGTCCATGGGATTCTCTAGGCAAGAATACTGGAGTGGGTTGCCATTCCCTTCTTCCGGGGGATTTCCCCGACCCAAGGATCAAATTGTTAGAGTCATTATTATTTCAAAATACTACCAATCCTTCAAGGTCTAAAATACACACACACACAGACACACACACAAAGGAGAGACGCAGAGAGGCCGGGCAGATCGTGGGCTGGGAGGCAGGTGGCTGAGAGGGGAGTTTGCTGCCATGTTTTCTGCCTGGGCGACCTCAGTCCGCCCCTTAACCACCTGTGCCTCCACCCTCCCCACCTGTAAAATGGGAGCAACAGCACCTTCCCCGGGGGCCGGGGGCTCATTTATGGAGACCAGTGACACTAGGCCAACACGCCGTGCAACAGACCTTGCGAGGGGCGCGCTGAGCAGTGGAGGCTGGGCTGGCCCTGTCCACCCCCAGCGGGCCCTGCCTGGTCCGCCCCCTCCCCACAACATCCCAGGGTGGCCCTGAGGTCAGGTGAGTCCCCCACCTGCGGTAGCCCGTGAGCTAGGGCCTCGGCTGCCTGTCTGTGAAATGGAGCTCACGAGGACCACCCCCCTGCAAGGCGGTCAGGCCGGTGAAACGGACGCCCTCGTGTATACAGAGCACAGGACTCGCGTCTCGAAGGCGCGCTGCAGGGGGAGGGCTTGAAGAAGCCCTTTGTCAGCCCAGGGGTCCTTTCGGGGTACACGACAGCACCTTGATTGCTCCTCAAGGGACACATGAGTGTCAGGATCAGCGCAAGTGACACTGCCGCGTGGGTGCCAAGTCCCCCACTGCCCCCCTACTCCGCTCCCCCTCCCCGGCCTGGGCAGATTTGATAACACCCAGAGTCCCACTCCCCCGCAGGGCACAAAGCTGGCAATTGTCCCCGGTGGGCGCCTTTTGACTTGGTCTCGCTGCGCTGAAATCGAGCCCCTTCTGCTGTGCCTCACCTGGGAGGCCTCACAGGTCCTCGCCAGGCCGCTCCCTCCCACTTTGGCTGGTTTCAAACGCATGTTCCCCCCACCCTGCCCCTGGAGGGCCCACAGCCACGCTGGGGACGCCTTCCAAGGGAACCGTCACCCACGGCCCCTCTGCGAGGCCCTCTCCTCGGCTGGCCGGGGCCCAGAGAGGCGGCAGGATTGCGCCCCTTGCTGCCAGACCTTTCCGGGTCCCCCGAGAAGTGACACAGAGGTGTGAGCCCAGTGCCCGCTGCCCCAAGCCAGCCTGTCCACCGGGCCTTCCTGCCCGAGTCACAAGCCACGTGGCCGCCTAGCCCGGGAAACGCAGACTGAGGGGCATGCTTCGTCTTACTCACTGGCAACGAATTCAAACTTCAGCAGCCACACGGGGCGCACGGCAGCCACGCAGAACAGCCTCACTAGGGCACTCTCAATGCCTTTGCTCTGCCAACCCTCATAATAGGAAGCGATCGTCGTCACCGTTCTGCAGAGGGAGACGCTGTGGCACAGAGAGGCGTGTTAAGACGCCCAAGGTCACACAGCCCAGAGACAGGAAAGCTGAGCACCATCTCCAGAGCCCACTCCCCACAGCAGGCCAAGCCAGCCTCAGCCCAGCCCCTCCGCTCCATGGTTGTGCGCAGGAAGGCAGGGGACAGGCCCTTGCAACCCCTGAGCCCCCCAGGACCCCTTCTGAACAGCAGGCATCGCACTGAGGTCGCCCCACCTCACTAAGCACACCCACTGGGTGCCGGCTTCCAGGGTGGGCTCCGGGAGGTGCTGAGGCGGTTCTCACGCCCGCCCAGAGAGACGAGAGCAGTCGGCAGCGAGACAGGATAAGGGTCCCCGGCCAGCTTCCCTAGGCTGAGCCAGCCCAGAGGTCCCATGACAGCAGGAGGTGTGCCGAGTCCCAGCACGGGCCTGGGTACCCCGGCACCTCCTCGTCCAGCTCCTGCACCCCCAGGACGGCCCAGACCCCTCTCCTGCTGCCGACGGGCGCAACTTCCTCTCCCATGGCCTGCTCCCTCCTGACCCAGGAGAGTCCTCTCCCAGGACGAAGGCAGGGCTGCCCCAGCGCTGCAGCGGCCAGGACAGTGGCCTGGACCTCAGACTCTGGGGCCTTCTGGGGGGCGGGGGCCCCAGAGCGTCTGAGGTGCCCCAAACAGGGGACTGGAGAATCTCAGGACAATGTCTTGGAACCACGGGACGGAAGACCTGGGGAGAAATGTGTCTCGGTCCAAGCGGTCCTGGGGCAGGAGAAGCTGTCAGAGGTTAAGAGCCGGATCCAGAACCAAGGCAGCGCCTGCCTGCTGTGTGGCCTGGGCTGTGTCTTGACCCCTCTGGGGCCCTGTTTCCCCATTTATAAGATGGAGATGACAATGGAGAATGAGAGCCTCACAGGACCCGTGGGGGTGAAGTCAGTGAGAACGCGGAACCGGCCCCCACCTTCTCCCAGCAACCAGGCACCTGCCCTCCGGCTCGTCCCATCGGCAGAGCTGCAACCGGCAGCCTCTTCCCAGCCTCCTCTGCCCCGCGGTCCTGCCTCCTGGACGCCCCACGCCCCCCCCAGGCCCCTCAGCCTGTGACAGTGACAGCCTCCCCGAGGTCACCCGCCTCAGGCTGAGGTCCTAAGCTCCTCCCAAGACTGCTGGGCCTGCCTGTGCCCACCCAGGCTGGGCTGGGAGGGGGTCTCAGCAACCCAGGGCTAAGCAGGGTGCTGAGGACCAGGCCCCGCGGAGCTGGGGGCCCGGAGATGTCTCCTTTCTCCAGGGAAGGGCCGGGGCTGCCCCCGCCCTCCATCGCCTCCCTGCCCCTCTCACCACTATCTCCGCGGCAGCATCACCCACCGGACCTGGCTGTGCCCTGCTCCCGCTGTGTCACCACGGAGAACTGGAAAAAAGCCCTCAGGCTCCCGGGCACCCTCCCCCCGGGCCCCCGCGGGCTCTGCTCCAGCCCCTCCTTGCGGCTTCCGCCCTGGACCTGCCTGGCTCCTTCCTCTGGGCCCGCACATCCCAGCCTGGCCATCCCAGCGGGCTGTCCCTGGGGACCTCTCAGCCCACGGCAGCACCCCGTCCAGCCCACCCCCGGCTTTGGCCGGTCACAGGGTGGGGAGGGGTTGACACAGCAGGAAGGTGCTGAGCTGGGAGCTGGGCCTGTGGCCTCGGCAGGGTCTCTGTGATGGGACCCATCTCCCATCTATTAAGTGGGCAAAGTTCTCAGCGCCGTCTAGAGACCAGGGCAGCAGAGGCTGGGGACCAGGGTAGGGGCTTCAGTTTTTGAGTTTTACTTCGTAACAGATACGTTAGAAAGATACTTAAAGCTGTGTGTGTATGCTAAGTCGCTAAGTCGTGTCCGACTCTCTGCGACCCCATGGCCTGTAGCCCGCCAGGCTCCTCTGTCCATGGGATTTCCCAGCCTAGAAACCTGGAGAGGTAGTTATTCCCTTCTCCAGGGGGTCCTCCCAACCCAGGGACCGAACCCGGGTTGCCTGCGCTGCAAGGCAGACTCGTCACCATCTGAGCCCACCAGGGGCAAATTCAAATGTAAAACTACAAAGATTTCAGAGAAAAAAAAACAAACACAGGGTAAAATTTTCGGGACCGAGGGCTCAGCAGAGAGTTCTCCGCACAAAAGCACTATTCGTAAAAGGGAGAACGGATAAACTAGACCTTATTAAAAACTTCTGCTCTGCAAAAGAATCTACGAAAAGGAGGAAAGGACAAGCATAAACCAGAACAGGGGCGCCGCAAACCGTGTGTCTGACAGAAGACTAGCATCCAGAACATACGAGCAACTCTCAAAACCCAGCAGCAAAAACCGGGCATAAGGCACGAAGAGGCATTCCCCGGGAGAGGGTGTTCATTTGGCAAATACACACGTGGAAAGATGGTCCACGCCACTAGCGACGAGGGAAACAGCCGTTAAAACCACAGTGAGGAACTGCACACACCTCTCAAACGGCAAAACTGAAAGCCAATGACAACTCCCGGTGCCAGAGAGGATGCAGTGAAACAGGCTCCCTGGCACGGCGCTGGCGGCCACCTAGGACCACACAGCCACGCTGCCAGAGTGAAGCCCTTCCTCACAAACCTCAACACACCGCTACGGCGCTGGCCCCAGAGGCCTGGAGCCGTGCGTTCACACCAAAACCTGTCCACCAGCGTTCACAGCCGCCTCGTGTGCCATAGCCCCCGCCCGGAAACTCCCAGACAGCCTTGAACGGGGGAAGGGTTCCAGACCGTGAAACCACACTCCGTCATAGGAAGGAACAAACTCTCCATCGACGCAACGAGTTGAATGAATCATGAGGTGATTATGCGGAGCGAGAAAAGCCAATCCCATCTGGTTACCTACTGTGCAACTCCATTTATATAACAACCTCGAAATGATAAAATGTGGAAATGGACGAGAGGTTAGTGGCTGCCAGGGGCCAGGAAGGTCATGAAGAAGGCTGATGCTCTTGAGCTGCGGGGCTGGAGGAGACTCTTGAGAGTCCCTTGGGCTGCAAGGAGGTCCAGCCTGCACATCCCAGCCTGGCCATCCCAGCGGGCTGTCCCTGGGGACCTCTCAGCCCACGGCAGCACCCCGTCCAGCCCACCCCCGACTTTGGCCGGTCACAGGGTGGGGAGGGGTTGACACAGCAGGAAGGTGCTGAGCTGGGAGCTGGGCCTGTGGCCTCGGCAGGGTCTCTGTGATGGGACCCATCTCCCATCTATTAAGTGGGCAAAGTTCTCAGCGCCGTCTAGAGACCAGGGCAGCAGAGGCTGGGGACCAGGGTAGGGGCTTCAGTTTTTGAGTTTTACTTCGTAACAGATACGTTAGAAAGATACTTAAAGCTGTGTGTGTATGCTAAGTCGCTAAGTCGTGTCCGACTCTCTGCGACCCCATGGCCTGTAGCCCGCCAGGCTCCTCTGTCCATGGGATTTCCCAGCCTAGAAACCTGGAGAGGTAGTTATTCCCTTCTCCAGGGGGTCCTCCCAACCCAGGGACCGAACCCGGGTTGCCTGCGCTGCAAGGCAGACTCGTCACCATCTGAGCCCACCAGGGGCAAATTCAAATGTAAAACTACAAAGATTTCAGAGAAAAAAAAACAAACACAGGGTAAAATTTTCGGGACCGAGGGCTCAGCAGAGAGTTCTCCGCACAAAAGCACTATTCGTAAAAGGGAGAACGGATAAACTAGACCTTATTATAAACTTCTGCTCTGCAAAAGAATCTATGAAAAGGAGGAAAGGACAAGCATAAACCAGAACAGGGGCGCCGCAAACCGTGTGTCTGACAGAAGACTAGCATCCAGAACATACGAGCAACTCTCAAAACCCAGCAGCAAAAAACGGGCATAAGGCACGAAGAGGCATTCCCCGGGAGAGGGTGTTCATTTGGCAAATACACACGTGGAAAGATGGTCCACGCCACTAGCGACGAGGGAAACAGCCGTTAAAACCACAGTGAGGAACTGCACACACCTCTCAAACGGCAAAACTGAAAGCCAATGACAACTCCCGGTGCCAGAGAGGATGCAGTGAAACAGGCTCCCTGGCACGGCGCTGGCGGCCACCTAGGACCACACAGCCACGCTGCCAGAGTGTAGCCCTTCCTCACAAACCTCAACACACCGCTACGGCGCTGGCCCCAGAGGCCTGGAGCCGTGCGTTCACACCAAAACCTGTCCACCAGCGTTCACAGCCGCCTCGTGTGCCATAGCCCCCGCCCGGAAACTCCCAGACAGCCTTGAACGGGGGAAGGGTTCCAGACCGTGAAACCACACTCCGACATAGGAAGGAACAAACTCTCCATCGACGCAACGAGTTGAATGAATCATGAGGTGATTATGCGGAGCGAGAAAAGCCAATCCCATCTGGTTACCTACTGTGCAACTCCATTTATATAACAACCTCGAAATGATAAAATGTGGAAATGGACGAGAGGTTAGTGGCTGCCAGGGGCCAGGAAGGTCATGAAGAAGGCTGATGCTCTTGAGCTGCGGGGCTGGAGGAGACTCTTGAGAGTCCCTTGGGCTGCAAGGAGGTCCAGCCAGTCCATCCTAAAGGAGACCAGTCCCGAGTGCTCATGAGAAGGACTGACGCTGAAGCTCCAATACTTTTGCCAGCTGATGCGAAGAGCTGACTGACTGGAAAAGACCCTGATGCTGGGAGAGACTGAAGGCGGGAGGAGAAGAGGGAGACAGAGGATGAGATGGCTGGATGGCATCACAGACTCCACGGACATGAGCTTGAGCAAGCTCTGGAAGACAGTGGAGGACGGGGGGGCTGGCGTGCTGCAGTCCACTCTTTGTGGCAAAGACAGGGGTATGGCTGAACAACAGGGCTGAGGAGGGTGCAAGGAGGGCGGGACGCAGCTCCGGCTGCCAGAGGGAAGTGCAGGAATCCTCGCCCGGGAACGTCCTGTGTCCTGACTGTGTCGACCCACACCCGGCTGGGATGCCGTGCTAACTTTACGAGCTGCCGGGGAACACCGAGCAAAGGGCACGTGGGAGCCTTCTGAATTCTTACAGCCGCACGTGGGTTGACATCTCAACATGCACATTTTAATGTAAAAACGCAAGAAGTCCATTGAAGCTTTACTGTGAGATACACAGTGAATACATGTTTGCTCTAAGTATGCCCCCACAGAACATTGGAGACACATTTGTACTAAAAAAACCCTTCCTTATCTCGAATTGGACTGGGAGGCCTGTTCATCTGACAACCCTGGGCCCGGGGAATCCCCCCGGGTGAGAGGAGACGCCTGGCATGTCACTCGCCAGTCCACACATACTGCCTGAGCACCTACTGTGTGCCAGGCCCCACTGTAGGCACGGAGGAGACAGCTGCAAACTCAGGCCGCCCCAGCCCCAGCGGTGCTGATGTTGTAGTGGAAGGAGATGGGGGACAGAGACACCAAGTGTGTGCTTAGTCACTCAGTCGTGTCCGACTCTTGGCACACCTCTGGACCATAGCCCGCCAGGCTCCTCTGTCCAGAGGATTTTTCCGGCAAGAATACTGGCGTGGGTTGCCCTTTCCTCCTCTGGGGGATCTTCCTGACCCAGGGGATCAAACCCACGTCTCCTGTGTCTCCTGCATTGCAGGCAGATTCTTTACCCGCTGAGCCATTCAGGGAAGCCCCAAGCAGAGACGTAAACAGCTGCATGAATGACTTCACACGACGGTAAGTGTGACCAAGAAAATAAAGCAGGACAGCGAACAGAGCTGAGGTGGTCAGACAAGTGGAAAGTCAGGGAGGGATTTCCCGGGAAGGGGACCTCTCAGCAGAGACCAGCAGGAATTAGCTGCGCAGACTTTTGAGGGAAGGGCATTCCAGACCGGGGAAACGGCACATGCAAAGGCCCTGTGGCAGGAACTCAAGCTTGGTGGACTCCCGGAGCATACGGCTGGGGACACGGCCGGTGTCCAGTCGATCCTAAGCACCTTGTACTCCTCCCATCAGAGTAGAACTAGAAGACCCTTCTGACACTCAAGGTCCCGCCATGGAGGACACGGAAGGCCTGGAGGGTCGGGGTTTGCCCACAGCCACCCTCGGTTCACCTCCCTCAAGTTCCAGCTGGAGCTGTCATATCTGGAAAGGAAAGAACCCTCACGGGCCCCAGACCCAGAGCCGGGAAGAACATGGAGGCCCTCGGAGGCCTCCCCAGAGCCCAGCCTGGGCGGCCAGCGCTGGGGCAGGCGGGACCTGGCTGGGCTCAGGCCCTCGGCGTGCCACTTGACCACTCCATCCGATCAAATATGCAAGTGGCCCTCAGGACAGAGAGGGGAGCATAGCTGAGCAGCCTTATCTGGGCCCCGCCCCAGCCACCCGAGGCCAGTGCCCTGCCATCCCCTGACTCCCGGGCCTCAGGGCAGGGTGGGAAGCCCGCTCCCGGGAGCACCCAGGGCAGGAAGGGACAAGACCGGCACCCTCGGCGGGCAGGGGCTGGGCAGGGGCTGGGAGGTGACTCCCGTCGGGTGGAATTCCATCTCCCTGAGCTCACCTCCCTTGGAGCAAGCGGCACATTCCAGCGGGGCCAGCCCCATCCCGGCTGGGCCCCCATCCCCAGGGCTGCCTCCGCGGGGCTCAGGCACCACCTGCCCAGGAAGGGCCCCCAGAGCTCCCCTGCACGCGTGGCGCTTAGTGTCCAGCGAGGCCTCAAAGGCACGCCCGGCCCGGTGCAGGAGTGTCACAGAGGTGCAGAGACTGACCCCCAGGCCCCCAGCAGAAAGCTGGCTCCAAGCGCAGTGATCAGGGACCATCCACAAGGCCCACCTCCCCATCTTTTGCAGCCCATACGTTCCTGCCCCAGTGCGCCTTTCCCCAGGGCTGAGCCCGGCTCTGGGCCTTCCCAGTATAATCTTCAGGCTAGCCTGTCCAGCTAAAACCCCAGGGCATCGGCTCTCACCTCCAGCTGGTGGCTCCCAGAAGTGGCTCCAACCAGGACCTCCCTACAGGCACGTGTGGTCCCTGGGCCTCCCCACCTGCTGCTCGTGGGGGCCCCCGACTCCCAAGCCCACGTGCACCNTGGTAAAGAATCTGCCTGCAACTCAGAAGACCTGGACTCAACCCCTGGGTCAGGAAGGACCCCTGGAGGAGGGCATGGCACCCCACTCCAGCATTCTTGCCTGGAGAACCCCACGGACAGGAGAGCCTGGGGGGCTACAGTCCAGGGGGTCACACAGAGTCGGACATGCCTGAGCGACCAACACCGGGCTTTTACAGCGGCCGTGACGTCTCCCTGAAGTCCCTCCCTCCCACCTGCCTTGTCCACGGGGAGGACTCCTACGTATCCTCAAAGCCCTGCTCAAGGGTCCCTCCTTTTTGCCCCAGCGGTGCCCGGACTTCTCCAAGAAGAAACTGCTCCTGCCTCTGAGCCCTTACGAGCCTCCTGAACAACTGCGTGCCTCCTGCACCGTTCAGTCCCAAATTATCACTTTTGCGCCTCTGCCTGCCTCTCTCACCAGACTGAGCACCTTGAGGGCAAAAGGAGCGGTGAGCTCATCCCCTCACTGCCCCAAAGGTGGGAAAGAGGCGACGCAAAGCCACAAAGATCCCGACACCATCCAGAGATTCCAACCCACCGCTTCGGACGCCTCTCTCCCGCCCAAAGACCTTGATTCAAACCCAAAGTGTGAGAGTGTAAACATTAACATTCTACAGCCCCAACCTCAGCAAGTCTGTGGTTTCAACCCCCAAATTCGGTGACCCTAAAATTCCAAAATATGTGTCCCGGTGCTGGGAAAGACTGGGGGCAGGAGGAGAAGGGGACGACAGAGGATGAGATGGTCAGATGGCATCGCCGACTCAGTGGACATGAGTCTGAGTGAACTCCGGGAGACGGTGAAGGGCAGGGAAGCCTGGCGGGCTGCAGTCCATGGGGTCGCAGGGATCTGGACGTGACTTGGCAACTGAACAAGGGCACCAAAACGCCAGCAGCGACCCTGCTTGGAACATCACATCTCCAAAGGGTCTGCTGGCTCTGTCTCACACCTGACCCCCCGACTCAACACCGCTACCCACACGATTGCTCGAGACAGCAGATCATGGGCTGCAGGGGTGCCCCCCCCAGCCCCAGCAGAGCCCCTTGGACACATCTGCAGGTGAAAGCCTGGCTCAGCGCCCCCAGGAGCAAACTGGAGACCGGGTGATCCCTGCGATTTATCCGTCACCAGCCAGCTGGGGCGGGGGCCCTGCAGCCTCAGGGCCACGCCTCGTGGGGTCTGCCACTGCCCCAGCCCCCGGGACGCACACCACGTCCCCCTCCCCCCGTTCTCTCGTGCCGGCTGCCAGCAAGCCCAGAGCCCCGTGGTCAGGGGGCGGGGGCAGCGATAAACACATCTGCGCCTCCTTCCAAGATGCTCACCAAGACCTCCAGCTCCACCGCACCTGCGGCCCACGGAAGCCTGGGGTGGGCAGAGTCTCTGGCGCGCGGGGTCCCATGCCTGCGGGCTGCGGGGTCCTGGGGGTCCCCCAGCTGCGCCCCCACCAGGCCCCGGAACAAACAGAGGCTCATTGTGCCGTGTGACAGATGAGGACACCGAGGCCCCCAGAGGGGTGGGCCCCAGGCTGAGCCTCGGCTGCCTGCAGCTAGGCCCTGCTCCTGGCCGCTGGGATCTGGGTCCGGGCACTTGAGGTGCCTCGGTTCTGGGGCTGAGGTGCCAGGCAGGGAGACCCCCTTCCTGCCGTGTTCCGAATGAGTAGCGTGGCCACTGCCCCGGGTAGCTGAAGGCTAGTCGGGACCCCCCTAAACCACAAACCGGCGGTGCTGGTGGTTGATCGTGTGTGCTGGGGAGCCCCAGCGCTTTGCTCTGGAAAATACAGTGTCTGGCTGAACGGCCATCCAGGAAGCCACCCTCAAGTGTCCTCTCAAACCAGGGTGGAGCTGGGCGGTGGCGGAGGGGGGATGTGGGGGTGCAGGGGGCACCCCTGAGCTGGGACAACCTTTCCTGCTCAGAAGCATCAAGTCAGCCCCAGCCCGCACTCGCCCAAGATGCCCAGATCCCACTCCTGACCCCAGCCACGGCCTCCGTCTCTGTGATTCCTCCTTCCCCGCTCCAGAACCATCAGGGGCTCCCCAGGGGCCGTCGAGGACCCACCCCGTCAGGCCACGTGGACACAGAGCGCCTCTGTCCACCGGCCCTGGGGTGCAGCTGAGAATGTGACATAGGAGGTCTCTGTACTCATCAAGCCTGGGGTCTGGGCGGTGGAGAGGCCCTGGAACAAGGCACCATCCAGGAAACGGCTAGGAAGGGGCTGAAAGGGGGCACAGCGGAGCTGTCCAGCGACGGCGGAGCAGCTCCGGGAGGAAACCCACCGCTCTCACCTCCCCGGCCTGCAAGGCAACCACGCACCCTCCCGGCCACTGTTGCCCCCTCAGGGACCCACCGACCAGCCAGACCGGGCCCCTGAGCTGACCCCAAGCCCCCTCCTCTGGGCCTTTGACCATGACCTCTCCCCACGAGACCTGGCTTACCTCCATCTCTCTTCTCCGCTGAGCCCAACCTCACTCGCTTCCTGGGGTCCACCTACTCCAGGAAGCCCCCTGAGGTTGATCTCACGATGTCGGACAGCTCCCATCTGCTGCCTCAGCCCGGAGCCGCTCTGAAGAGCATGCACGGCCTTCTCACCTGCTGGAGCTGGCGGCTCAGGGAAGCGTCTCCCGCCTGGTGGGCATGGCCCTGCCAGGCGCTCTCTCCTTTTGCCCTCGCCGTGGCCGGACCAGGCACCCACGTGGGAGGAGACATGGGGTGGAGGGAAGCCAGTTTGCCTTCTTCTGTCCACCCCCAGGGATGGGAGCTTCAAGGTTAGGAGGGAGCCCGTGACCTGCGACCTCAGCCCTAAGAAGTGCTCCGACCGTAGCAAGTGGGAGGGACAGACTGCCCTGGGCAGGCACTCCCGGCACAGGGCTGGACCGGCAGGGCCTTCAGGCCAACACCCCACCCCACCATCATCACCGGGTACAGACCAGCCGAGCACCTCCCCGGTGACTCACCGTGGCCAGCCAGGAGGCTCTGACACAGCGGGAGGGACAGACGGCCGCTGGTGCCTCTTCCTTGTCCACCTGCAGGGAGCCTGGCTCCCCTCTGAGATGGGCGGGCCACCCCCAACATCGGTACCAGACGGCTCCCTCCTACGCCACACGTACGCACCGTCTGCGGTCACACCCACCCTGTGCTGAGGGCCAGCCGTGTTCCAGGCCCCGGGAAGGGCTCCCCTGCTCCCTCCCCGTCCCTCCTCGCCCTGGACCGAGGACACTTCCGCCAGCCCTGCTTCCTTCCCGGGGGGAAGAGAGCGGCAAGAGCCCTGATCAGAACCCTGGGGGCCCACTGCCAGCCCACGCGGTGCAGAAGACGCCAGCCCGCCAGCCAGGCTCCAGGCTTCACATTCTGGCTTTGACCCTGAGTAGCACATCAGTCAATCCCTCTGTGCCTCAGTCTCTTCATCTGCAAAATGGGGTGGCAGGGCTACCGTTCACAGGGATGCTGTGAGGACGAAGGGAGAAGACTGCCAGCCCCCAGATATGCTCGAGCAAAGCCAGGCGCCTGGCAGCCAAAAGGGCCGCGCCAGGCCCCCGCGCCAGGACACGACTTTGAGCCCCTGGAGTAACTTTCTTTCTCTTTTCCCTCTTGCACATTTTTCTTAAAAACAAACAGCGAAAAAATTAAGTGCTTGTGCATGAAAATCTGGGTATAAAGCCAGAGGTGGCGGCCACTCTGGGACACCCAGGAACGTCTTCCAAGCTGAGCCCAGACTCTCGGAGTGAAGGGGGGGTGGCCCAGATCTTGGTTAAGCTGACCAAGGATGTGTTACCAGCCCTGGCATGCACCCCAGGGGGATGACTTCTACTGAACTCACCTCGACTCCTGAGGCCCCCTCAGCCCACAGTCCGAGTTTTTACAGCTGATTTTGTGGACCCCAGGACTAGAGTTCATATCCACCCCTCGTCCCATCTTGCTGAGTTACAGTGTTCTAACAGGGACACAATTACTCAGCCTTGTCAATAACTGACAAGCGTCATTCCACACAGGACCCCCAACCGGCAGCAAATCAACCACGGACTCCAGCCGAACCAGGCTCAGGGCAGAGCCCTGTGCCCCATCGCCAGACCCCCAACCCCAGCCGTTAACGAAGAAGCCGTTTCGCGGCGTCTGCGCCAGAGCCGCCCGGCTCCCCTCCCTGGCTGCCTACCTTTCGGCCTGCCTCGTTATTGTGTAAGTTCATGAGAGTCCGGGCGTTCTGCTTGATCTCCCGGGCATCCACAAAGACCTTGGCGAAGCCGATGCCATAGCGGATGTCGGCAGAGCAACCGCCCCACTTCCAGCCCTCTTCCCGGTGGTACTGGCCCTGCTTCTCCTTGTCGCAGCCGCAGTCGCTCAGGTTGCCCTGGGTGCAGGCCGCCGTGATGGCGTGGGCCACGCCCGCGGCGATGATGGCATAGGTGAAGGCGGCCTCCCGGCTCCCTGCAGGCACAAGAGCGGAAACACTGGGCTCAGGTCCGGGCATCCGGGGTGAGGAGGCAGGCTGAGCTCTGCTGGCGTCCACCAAGACTGACCCAGCACCCGTCCCTGGCCCCCCAGAGCCCCCCTATCACGTGTACCCCCATTCAATCCCCAGTCACTGAACGCCCTGGGGAGTGGATGGGGGCAGCAGGGGAGGGGGGGGCCTGGATGCCTGGCCCCTGTGACGTCAGAGGAGGGACCCCCCCAGCATACCGATTACCACCCACGCTCCACGCTGATGTGGCTGCGTGCATGCGTGCGCACACACACAGAGGCCCTGGCGCCCGTCAGGCAGCGCTTTGAACACCCGCAGTGTGCAAAGGCTGTGGAGCCGCAGGCCTGGGCAGCAACCCCAGAGCAGCCGCCGCCGCCCCTTCCCCGGGTCTCGCCTCCCCCCATAAAGTAGGGACCCCAGGCATTGTGCAACCGGTTAGAGGTTATTACCGGGGTCTGACGGCGGAGAACACCTGCTATGAAACGGAGTTGAGCCTGCGAACGTGAACAGAGAGTGACGGCTCTTTGCCACTTTGAGCCTTCAGGTAACTGATAAAAGGACCTTTCATAAAATGCAGTGTGCAAATTTATCCTTATGCTTTAATAGATATTTTATTGTTATTTTCTGAACAATGTTTAAATAGAACTGCTTAATAACTCTACCAAATATAATAAAAGCAACGTTTTCAGTCAATAAATAAGTAAGGATTGAAAAGAGAGAGAGATTAGAGTCTGTCCGCAGCTCCGGACGCCCCCCTGGCCCGCGGCACCTGCCTGAGCAGCAGCTCCTGCCTTCCTCCTGCTGTGCCCGGGTCACCTGGGGTCCAGAGGTCCAGCCCACGAGACTGTCAGCATGTGCAGACATGGCTGGGACCTGCGGCCTCAGCCTCCGTCTGAGGCGGACATCAGGGCTGGGGGGTGTGGGAGAGAGGGGCCACCCGCAGGGATGGGAGGACAGGCCGGCATCAACGTGGTATCGAGTCCTCACTCTCCATTCACTCTCGCAGGCTTGAATCAATCGTGCAGCATGTGGGCTCCACCATCAGACACTGGTCTAAACTCTGACTTCTTATTCCCTGGGGTCCCCACGAGAGAGGCACCGTGGCAGGGTCCCCACCTTACAGGGGGGAGGCCGAGACCCAGCGCTGAGAGGTCGCTTCCCCATACACTTTCCCAGCTACGTGGAGACGGGGCCTGGCCTGGAGGGCGGCTGGAGGCCCCGTCGAAGGCGGTACATGGGCCCAGCAGGAGGGTACTGGAGTGGTCAGCGGGGCACAAGGCTCCTGCGTAGCTGGGGGGCAGGAGGCAGAACCCAGCGGGGGGAGTCACTCGGGCTGGTGACTCAGCCTCCTGGCCCCTCTGGGTCTGAGAGCAGCACCGAATGCCCAGGAAGGAGAGGATCCCAGGCCCCACGTGTGGTGCGGTCGCTCGGAGCCAGGATGGGTGGGGGTCAGGGAAGCCCCTGGAGGAAGAGGTCCTGGGGGCAGAGAAGCATTTCAGGATCTGGGAGGGGGG